>WURS02438839.1:0-15143 GCA_011762765.2 Rhinocypha anisoptera | reverse complement strand
ACATGTGATTATATTTATTGTGATCTCTAATTGTGCGAGGAAAATATGACATTTTATATCTATCTGTTCGGCATCCTCACTCTCTGTTTTTATATATGTGATCTAATCTACCGTAGTATGTCGGTGCCTGTAGAATTACAATCTTCTCCATCTACTCTACTCTAATCCAATCCACTCCGAGGTAAATAAATTAGCTTTAATTTTAGTATTTAACGACCGATGCTTAATGAAAAGACTGAAATAATTTGTCATGAAAAAGTATTGAGAGCATTCAATTCCTTACGTTCAATGATTTCTTCATCGGAATAATTACTACGAAGAGAGTTACGGTAAACAGTAAAAACTAATGTCTATCATGAATCTCGGTTTTGAGGAGGGTGTTCCCTGTATTGGCATTGCTCATTATAGCTATTAGTGTGCATCTTGCTCATCAGTCGCTAACAAGTGTACAGCAGATAGGTATTTATGGTGTGGATTCACACCATATGACCCACAATTAGTGGTTGATTGCCGCTGGTAGATGTCAGGATATCAGAATACCCGCTACGTAATGAGTTCCTCTTATTTTAGCTTTGGTTTATAATTTGGGGAATCTGCACTCCTAAAATATTCGCCCGTTAGGCAGCGAGCAAAATTGCTTCTATAATGTCCCATCCCTAGCATGAAAACCGATATAAACGGTCTAGTCCTCAATTTAAAGCGTATTAAATTAGTTCAAACGTAAATGTAAAATTAGAAAATAAATTCATTTAAAGTAGAGTAATAGTTCCCATAGTTATAGGGTCGTTTTTATATTTCATGTTGACATATATATATATATATGTCAAAAAGTTATAGGACACAACTTTTTGACAATTCACCTTTCACAAGCAAGAATCTTCAGCGATTTGGTGACGCAGATAGAGTGAGATAGGGGGGGATAGGTCTCAGAATAGTGTGCCAGAGGATGGGGTCGTCGAAAAGGTTTTTAGACATGGAAGTCTATCTATGGAACTATTTTATCTATCTTATCCTTTACCCTCCTTTCTTCTGGCTTTTGGTTGTTTTTCTTTCGTATGATTCACAACCAAAAGCCAGGTTATGGTGGACTGAACTGACCTCTCCACGCTGAAAACCATCCCTCCCTCACTTCTGAGGGTTTTTAAACTGCCATAACTCACATAGCAAAGTAGCCTACTTCGCAGCCCCTATGCCTTACGAAACAGATCCAATAACCGCACTCGTATCTTTCAATGGCATCTATAATACTTTTGCTTGACATGTTTTGTGGAAGAGTAGGTTGGTAAGCATTTTACGTTGCTCAAACGATTCATGTGTGTAGGTTTTCAGCATTTGAACGACTGAGAATTTCAGTTGACGTCCAATCGCGGAAGGAAATAGTTTCACTTGCTGGAAATCCTTGTGATGTCCAATGAAATGCAATTGTGAAATAAAATAGACAGAAATATGTTTTTTTTAATTACCTGAAAGCTTCAAATTGCCTCATATAAAAACAGATTTAGGTGCAAATAGAGCACAATACTTACATGGAGTGGAAAATGACTGTAAGATGAAGGACGATCAGGCTATTGCTTTTCGAATTAAGATTAATGAAATCGTCCGCCACAATAAAAAATCAAGAGGATATACAAATTCTATCCATATGATCAGTTTTAAGAGCAACCTTTATGATTTATTGTAATTTAAAAAGTTATAAATATAAAAATTAATCTTTGGTAAGTGCCCGAACGAGAAAGAGGCATGTGAATCATTGGTACAAGTCGTTTTAACCATGAGTCAAAGACACGAATACTTTCTGATTCAACTATGCACCGGCAGCTTATTTTATTAAGTATTCATCATATTTAAGGCATACATGTATTATTTTTGAATAATTTAACAAAATTATTTTTGGAAAAGATAGGTGGTGTGTTATACGATCAAATCTGTAAACGTTTTACTCATTGCAAAATGTAAGATTCCTTGTGAGATATCCATAGAACCCTTCATCTCTCACTGTATTCACAGATGACACGTAGCAGTGCTAAGGAGTGTGATACCTGATCCAGTGTATCTCTGACTATAAACTGAAATTTAATCACTGCAATAACTCTAATGTCACCTTTTAGACAGTATTGAACTGTAATTTCGCTGTTGTATTTTCCGAGCTCCAGTATTGTATTTATCAAAGCTCACGCCGAAAAATATTTTCCTTGAATTTTTGTTATCAAGAATTTCCTGACCAAAAAGACATCAACCATTATGAAAAATAAGAAAGTTTTAATTTTTTTAGGTTTCTAAGTAATTAATCATCTCCTGATATTCATACTTTCATGCTCCAGGAATAGTCTTCATGGAAAAATTCTTCAGTGATCGATGAAAACTACATAATCTGCTGAAATGACATAATTATTAAGCCTCTATTTCAAACTATATAAAAAAATTCTTCTTTATACTTAAGTAATAAGGTTTGACAATAGTTATTGTTACATATTTTTAAGTAAACATAAGTTTCTTTTATTCCAGAGGTTTGTATGTTATAATAAAGCATATCTACTGCAAGACTCGTAAGTGCCCCATTAAAACTATTATTATTCGTATCAATGTCTCGATGAAAAATCCTCTTGGTTTAATAAATTATCCAGTGTGACTTTATTGACTGATGACAGTCAATTCAATTCATTACAGACTGAATCCTTGCTCGAATAGTGAGTCATATTCACTTCAAATTACAAAGTAAGCACTGTTTCGAGTCGAATTCGTCACCACTCCAAAGCAACAATAATCATCAAGCAGCCTGGACTCTTCTCTCACGACATTATTCCCTTTATAAGTCCATTTGATAATGGATTCCTAAAGCTGAATTTCGCATCTAAATTCTGAATTGTGTTTCGCCGAATCGGACGTGCAACAGAAAAACATCCTAAGTTCTAAACTCTCAAATTCAAAAATGTAAAAGCGCAAATATTAAAATCTTCCTGGTTGTACAAATAAATAAATAAACATGTGAGAAAGAATATTTTTCGATCATTTGTTGATTTTTATTAGAAGTATATTATTCGATGCGATGTGGAGATGCAAATTAATACTAAGTAAATAAATATTTGCTACAAGGGAGTAAAGAAATTGAAATTCTCATAAAATTCCGCGTTTAATAACTCGGTGACTTTAGTTGTTTGTTGCTTGCCATATGTGAACCGCTAATTTTTGCTTCGTGAATAATGTGACTCTACTTTCGATATTTCCATTATCCAAATAATAATAATATGGAAAAATACTATATTTTATTGAGTTCCTTCCACCATATCAAGCCCGAAACTCTGTTTCTTGCCGTAATAATATTGAAAAATTCTGGTTTATTAGGCCATAAATAGAGTTCTCACTAAAGGATATTTCGCTACAGTTTATTCAGCACATGAGTTCAGAGTTTGAATTTTAGACATTTTCCAAGTTCCAGGTAAGCGTGAGGTTAAGACATTGCTATTGGGGACTACCGTTGTAGAAGTCTGTAGTGGTACAAGTTTAGCGAAATGTGGTGTGCTGGAAGATACGCTGGTAGCTGTCCCGCGCGATAAATCTTTTCACACTGGAGCAGGAAAGCTTTCTGCAGTTAGGCTGTAGAAATATGCGTGATCGAAAAAATCTTCCCGAGAATTGCGTCTCGACCGTGCGTTAACTTGAATGTAGTCTCATTAGAGCAATTTAGTTGTGTCTGCTTCACGAAACTCGTGGATAAGTTCTACTAACTCCGTTAAAAATAGCTTTCAACTTCTGTTTCGAGTACGCCTCTCTCTTAAACTATAATGGCCTTTGCCATTCAAGGTTTATTTTTTGAGTTTACGTAACAGGATCGACTGTTACATAATTACATTTATGTAATTACCGTTCGGTTCAGTGTGATGCAATGAAAATTGTATTCTCGCCCACTTAATCATTGGAAAACCGATTTTGAATTCGCTCATCAACCATGGCTTTCAATCATTATCTTACTACAGTTATTACAATTTTTCAAGAACGATCTAAGGCAGGCAACTTTATATATTCATGTCATTCCTCGGTAAATATAATTGAAAACAGTTTCACCGCGAAAAGTATCATTCATTTAATCCTTTTTTTTGTTTTTCGTCCTCTAGTTTACTCTCAATGAGAAGAAATTGACGTTACATTCGTATGGTATCGTTTTTATTTGATTTGTTTTTAAGATACTTAAAACACAAGAATTCACTGGTTGTTGGGATGTGTGGTGCTGAAGAGACGGGAGGCATAAAAACTGTGCAATGAAATTGAAAAATATCCCGAAAATGATCGTAATTTCGTTTAGCTCAATATATTTTAAAGGCAATGACAGATTGAATTAAAAGTATTGCATGCATTTCTTCGAGGCAAGTGGAAAATTGAGAAAGTTCTGTGCTGAAAGTTATGCTCACAGGATAATGGTGATGTCATTATTTGAACTAATTCATTTTCAGCTTGCCATTACCGTTCAAATCGTCGAATAATAATTTACTCTTGTATTGAATACCAAGAAACGTTTCGTCTTTGAAAAACGATTGCTTTCTTGTCGCCTCTGTCCGTCGTAGAATTTTTTAAAATTAAATCAAATTATAGACACGCATTAAGTCATGATAAATTGGTGATACAGGTATGGGAATGGACCCTAGGAGGCAAAAACCCTAGAGGTAGGCCGAGAATGGAATAAGAGAGACAGATAATTATTAAAGCTGTTAATAGAGAAAGAGAGAGAGAGAGACAGAGAATATTAGAGCTGGAAACTACGAAGTTGCGAAGAGTTATGCCAGGTGATGGAATAGTCTGGAGAGCCGCTACAAACAAGTCTTTGGATTGAAAAGCTATGACGATGAATCATAATATTAAATTTTAGCGAATTAAAGGCGTTTAAAAATGATCTACTCGTATATTTTACAGATTCCATACAAAATTTAACTCTAGTATTACTTCGTTGTTATTTTCTCTCTTGGTCCAGGAGAGCCCAAGGCCTCAGGCACTTTGGTGAAGATGCTGTCTTTATCCGCCCTGAAAGTCGGCTCATCTTCGCAGTATCTGTTTTCTTTCCCCGCTTGTGAGTTGTAATGCAAACGGGCGTCCCAACAAAGCAGACGAATAGGCCTATCGCTCCACCGACCCGAGAATGGTGCTGAGACCCTGTCCTCCCGTGAATTCACAAGGTACAATAAAGCTCAATCGCCAGTGGCTGCTGTTATGCTGTTAAATATGTCTCCGCGAAGGGAGTCTGTGGTTATCCAATGAATGAAAGGGAGATGAATCCCTTCGAATATTATGCAAACGCGTAAAGATAACAGGATATTCTGATTGACTTGTGACAACTTTACAGAAGGATTGTAGACTCACGCCTCAGTAATAAAATGTTAACGCTCATTTTTATGGATAAATTGCGACTCGAGGTAATCAAAGATAATGTTTTAATAATATTTTAGGCAGTTGACGCTATATACTTCAAACTTAGCATATAAAACTATCTAAACAAACTATCAAAAAGGTACAAAAATATATTCATGGAAGTTCTTTTAGTTAGTAAGAAATAACCACGGGGATGAATTAGTGGAGTTTTGTAGGAGGATTATGGTAGTAACAAACACCACATGAGATGCAAGTACACTTGTAAGGCACCTTTGGACACAGGGAGATGTCAGTTAGACTATATCTTGGTTATGCAGAGAATTAGGAACAGTGTTTTCAATAGTATAAGCTATCCGGGAGCTATTGCGGACTCACAATTTGGTCATGATGAAGTGTCTTGTAAAATGCAAGTTGATTAAAAAGAGCTGAAGATAATAGAAATGGAATCAAGAGTCATTGACAGGGACAAAAAGGAAAGAGTGCAAGATATTAAAAGTTAACTAGAAGGGAATTAAAAAGCCAAGGGTTATGGAGGAGATGATTAGGAAGATGAAGGAGAGTATAAAGTGGAAAAATGTCACTACGGAAGACGGCAGATGTAAATACTGAGAGGCAAATAATAAATTGAGGCGAGATACTAAAAAGGTGATGGGATCATGGTAGAAAGAACAGTGCGAGTTCCTGGAAAAGATAGAGAATCAAGGAGAGATGGGTAGACTACATCGGAAAGTTAAAGCCTTAACGGGAAATAGAACATGAAAAAAGATCCCTACTATAGTGATAAATTTGGCAATACGCTAATAGGACAGGAAGGTATTCGAAAAAGAAGGAAGGAGTAGGTGGAGGAATTTTACGATGAGGAGAATAAACCCTTGAACTTAGATTTTGAAATACAATGGGAAAGTATATGAATACAGTTTAGGACCAAGGATGTTAGATAGCGAGATTGAAAGGAATCTGCGGTATATGAAGAGGAATAAGACAGTGGGGTGGATAATATACCACCAGGATTATGCAAGGGTTTTGGAAAAGTAGAAAAGAAGTTTTATGAGCTAACTAGAGCAATCTACGATGAGGGAGTTTGACACAAATATTTTTTTAGGTCGATATTAATTCTAATAGCAAAGAAAAAGACAACAGCTGAATGCGAGGACAATAGAACAAATAATTTGATGCATACAGCGAAGGTAGTTCTAAGTACTATCCGTAAAAGACTGGAGAGAAGGGCAGAAGAATACCTAGGTGAAGATCAGTTTGCTTTTGATCAAGATTTAGTCTAAGTCTGAAGCTCCTATCTTATTTTTTTTCCTTTTTTAAAGAGTTAATGAAACTTGCAGTGCACTGTATATTTTTCATGTCGACATTACTTTACATGTAAAAAAATGGACGTCTCTGGATTCAAACTCTGGCCAGTTTCTTAGAGTATTTGTATTTTTCCTTACTCACCGGATACATTGATACCCTCCCTTAAAATTTCAGGCCACTAGCTGGGAGCAAAAGTGCCCGGTAAATTTGTGTCAATGAACCACTCTGAGTGAAATTGCAGTTTTATATATACTAATGTATACGTGTCATAATGACGTATCAAAATTTTAACAGCTCACTCTAAATACACTTCTTCTTCTCTCGCCTTAGTAGAAATTCAACAATTTTTTAAGGTTCTTCCGTTCACGCTATCGGTCCTTGGTTTTCAATTCAAAGTTTTCACCAATTTTCATCTCTAATACATAACATATCATGCTAAAATAATTGCATAGTAAATATTTATTTCGCAAAAAGTATTGTAACCCATATTCATTACAATGTCTCTAGTGTTAACTTTTTTACAGATAGCAAACCAGAGCTCAAAGATCTTCAAGAATTAGAGATGTCATATTCAAATAAATGTGACCTTGAAGTCTCTCTCTTCAAAGAGAGCAGTTTTTGTATCCGGCATTTTCTACCAAGCACGCAGCAGTCGCTATTAAGGCCTCATCCTTCCCATACCCCCTGTTTTTACTTCTATTCCTTATTTTCTCTTTTGTTGTACATTCCTCCGACCCCCTTCAACATCCTCCCTCTCACGTTACTAACTTGTCATGTAAGAGATATATTTTATTTCCTACATCTGCTCATCCATAGAATTATAAGTTTTACTAAATACTTACAAGTAATTCCAGCTCCTTAATAATTATTTTTTATATAAAATAAATTATTATAAGATGTGCTTGAAGTCACAATAACCAGGTAAAGATATCAATATTGCCTTAGTCAATAACTAAACATGAGTATTATGCCGCAACCCTATATTTTGATAATGAGTTTGGTTTATCCAAAATACTAATTGATGTTATCTGAACTGTGTTATACGAAAAGGGTGAATTTTTCTCTTCCCGTTTATAATAAAAATTTCCAAAAAAGTAAGCATATTATCTGGATAATTGTAAACAGAGGAAGGATAATTTCTTTTGTTCACATTCATTACAAAAAGCTCCTGTATGTCCCCTGAGTGCGCTATTTTTATCTATCTATCATCCACTTTGAATCCCGCTATTTTAAACATTTTTCATGCCGATATCGCGTTTAGTTCATTGTTTCACCATAGGTGTCAGACTAGTCGTAAAATTTGACTTCATTATACATCGTGTGTTGGAAAAGATTGTGGCTAAGTATGTAGTATACGCACTTGTATTGTTGAAAAAAAGTTTTTATAACGTTTCCCCAGTCATGGGGTCGAAGTTTTAATCCATTAAAAGCAAGTTCTGAAGCCTAATCCCCTTTATTGATCCTGAATATTCGTAAAAATGGTAGAAATAAAAGAGAACGAAGGAGGAGAAGATGTTGGGATTGGATATGTTCATGATATGTTTACTGAGGTTGCAGAAGTGACGAAACTCATTGACAATGTGAAATCAATATACAAGAATCCGGCTTCAGCTGAAGTAGCGTTTGAAAGATTTTCTAAAATAATGGATGAATATCAGGAGCAACCTCATCTTCTAGATCCTCATCTTGATGACATGCTGAACAAATTAATTGATACAGTGAAGACTTGCGATGATTGTGTTGAACTGATGAACGAGTGTTTTAAGTATATTTACTTTATTACAAAAGTAAGGGGTCACAAGGTTGTTGTCAGGCACCTACCTCATCAGGTTTGTTTAAAAAAACAATATTACATAAGTTATATTGACGGATTTTAGATATTTGTTTCAAATCTGTCTTGATTATTGCAGGTAGCCGATCTTGAGAGGGTGTTGAAACTTCTTGAGATTCAAGATCCATCAAGTATGGAAACATGGTACTCTCGTTATGTGCTGCTCCTTTGGCTTTCAATAATTGTAATGATTCCATTTCATATGTCAAGAATTGATGGTTTTACACAAAGTGATGGCGTTGACAGAAAAACCATAATTGAAAGGTGAAATTTTGTTAATCGAGAATTGTTTTTTTAAAACTGGAAAGTGAAACTGAAGTGGACACTTTTTTTTCAGAATCCTCGATGTTTGCAAACGGTACATTATGGCTAGAGATTCGTGTAAAAGTGCAGCAATATTCCTTGCATCTCGATTTTTTATCCGTGCAGATGTTAAGCAAGAACATTTAGCAGGATTTTTCGACTGGTGTTGTGAAGTGAGTTGCTTTTATTAAGAGTTACATTAAAAAATAATATAAATTACTCTTGAACACAACAAATATACAACTAAAATAGTATTTGTCATCTTATGTTCTCATGGATGGATCTTTCGCCCGTCATTTTATAAATTTGACTATCCTATAGGTTTGTGTATATATATGCAAAGAAACTTTGATAATTAGAACATCAAGGTACCATTAGGAAAATACTAATAAAACGAAAAAGGTTTCAAAAATTACTGTATTGCTAATTATTCATGGCTTGACGAAAAAAATATTATTTAGATATTATTAGTGAATATATATCTTATAAGAAACCACATTTAGTGTTTGTCAAAAAGTCAGACCCCAATTTTTTTACCATTGTTTATATACAAATTTCTTGGTACAAAAAATATTCGAATTTTAGAAGGCTGAATTATCTAAGTTGCACTATATATATGTATATGCATCAATGTTGGTAATAATATCGGTAAATGCAATACATTTTTACCTTTGTGATACATTATATTCCTAATGCTAGATTCTGTAGTCGTCAGTTATATGATTTGATTCTTTTTCAGAAACAAAGTGATCTGAGTTTATCATGGCGTGGCCTAGAACCAGTAGCATCCCTCTTGAAGCATGGTGGAAGAGAGGAACTATTGCCATTTGCACCAAAGCTGCTTCAATGGGTTTTGGATAGTGGTTTTCGCTCCAGCCCAGAATCATTGGCTAGGAAGTTTTCAATTAAGGTTGTACAGAGAATAGGTAAGGATAAGTGGTGTGAAGTATTCCATTCTAACTTCAGCACATACGAGTTCTGTTCAAAAAGTATATATAGCCTTTGATCAACCACAATTCATTTATGCATGTCAAATATATTTACTTGATAATTTCCTTCAAATTAATCAATTCCCTTGGCAAAGGACACATCCCGATGGTCATGCCAGGGCTGGAAATACTTTTGGAATGCATTTTTTTTATTTGTGTTGGGCTGTCTCATTATATGTCTTCCTTTGATTCAAATTGGGTGACTTTCCTTGGCATTTTCAACTTTAGGAACAGCCACAAATCATGGAGCCATGTCATGGCGGTAGTAAACCTGATGAGCCAGGAAAGTTAGAATGGCATGTGAGGAGTGAGCAAGTGCATTATCCTGATGGAACTGCCAAGTTGTCGCCCTCTACATCTAATTGTTTATATCGAATAGCATCAAGAAAGTGAAGGGCTTCCTGACACTACTTCTTGGTAATTGTGCCTTGTAGGGCATCCTCGTGATGCACCACTCCTCTAGAGTCAAATCTCGACATGACCTTGACTTATTGGCTTATTGAGTTCCTACCAGGATGTGATCAACTTCACTGATTATTGGCTATCTTTGAAGTGCTCCCACCTCCACTTCATCCTTAAGATGATCATAATGTTGTCCTCAAAAGCCCGTTGGATCTTGTGAATGGTTTCTAGTCACATATTGCCATGATATTGGCACAATTTGATGAATATCGCTGCCCATGTCACCTCATTTCATAACAATTAACAATGCACTCATAACACTGCCCCATTCATAGACTGACTTACCAGAGACATTGTGAAATGCCACAGCCAAAAAACTGAACACTTGTGCATCCCCTACACTGAAGGATGCCACACATTCTTTATTTGTTCATGCAGGAAACGTTAAGCCATAGTATTTTCAAGCAGACCTCTTATGTTGCTTCATAATGAACATCCTATAGAGTGAGGCATGTATAGTCATTCAACATTCTCATCTCATTATTAAACTTTAGAATATGTTCAGTATGAAATCCATATAATGCTACTCTCCATATGTGGGTTTTCAATATTTTTTCTTAATTTCTTTCCTTTAGGTCCCTGTCATCGACTCCTTCAATTTTTTATTTTTTAGCATTCTAGCATTATTCTTTATTTCAGATTCTAGCATTACATTTTTGCAGCATGTAGGATCTGAATTGTTCTATAGTCCTAATATTCTATTGCTTTCATTTTATTTGGTATTGGTATTAAAATTAATTTTCACCTAACGAATCTTTAGGCTACATTCCTTCATCAAAAATCTATAATGGAAAGTAATAAATTTTCCACATGTTCTATTTATTTTTAAATTTATTTATTTTTATTTATATATGAATAAAATCTGTGGAATTGTATATTATTCTTTATCTGTTATTTTCATAACAAATTCCTAGAATTGGCTCTTTAAAATTTTTTCTTTCTTCTTTTCTTAAATCCTTGAGTAATTCTGGTGGTGCAGTATCCATTCCCACTGGCTTATACATTTTAATATCCCATAGTGCCCTTATGACTAAGATTATTCATTTTTAAATTTCCATTGATAACTGAATTTTTGTACAGGTCTAACATTTCTGAAACCTCGTGTTGCAACATGGAGGTATCAGAGAGGCAACCGATCCTTGGCTGCAAACTTAGATCGCACATCAGGTGGAAGGGATCTGCAATCCCCCTCTTCAGAAGACCTTGACCAAGATGATGATGTGGAGGTAGATTCCTTGAACATTTTTATTTTATCATGATTGTATAGTGAGGACACTCTACACTGCAATATTTTCATAATCCTTCTGCAGCACCATATTAAATCCATATAGTTTATAGTTCCAACTTAATAACAAATTGATTCTTCAAGAAAATTATTCCATATTCTATTCTGTAAAACAATGCCACATTGCAAATTTTTCGGGATCCATTAAGGATAATTAGACAGGCCTACCAATTCATCCTTCAATTAATGTTTGTAATGTAATCCTCATTGCTTTTTTACAGTTCTCCGTAATAGACAAAGAATAATGTACTTTCCCACATTTTTTATTTATGGCACAAATTATTGTTGTAAATAAAATCCTTTGAAAAGTGCAACATTCTGTCTATAATGGATATTAGAAATTTCAATTAAATGAAACCTGAAATCTTTAAATTCATTATGAAGTGTTTTTCATGTAATTTCAATATGAATTCTGCTATTTAAACTTTCCAATTTACCATCATTAATTTTTCTATCTTGTTAAACTAATTTGAATGGAATATTTCATTCTCCCTAAGTTTTGCAAGAATTCTTTTACTCTTATCAAGGTAACAAAATCTTGAGTGGATTATCTAGGTATTCTTGTGTGTTTACAGTGCTTGTTTACTTGGATAGGACAGTCATTTTCTCCATTTTGGATAGCCAAGTCATAAGACATGAAGGCCGTGGTATCCTCAAACTTAAGATGCTAGCTGTAATACAAGTGAAATTATTGTCTACCTAATTTAATGGAAGCTATGAAAACCCTTAACATATTGATGCTTAGTGTTCCAATAATTCCACTGTCCGTATTCTGCTTAAAACACTCAAGATGTTGATACATTGGCTTTAATTTTAAGTTTGTCATATTTTATTTTATGAAAACTAAGTAAAAATCCCTGCTAAATGGTAAATATTGTTTCTTTGCTTTTACTTTAGAAATGAGAGTCGTCCTTACAACTTGAGTATTTTAAATAAACGACAGTAATAGAACATTTCTCTACCTATTGGGCTATCATGCACAATAAAAAAAAATTTCACATCCATAGATTAGGCACTCACTCTTCTTCCGTTCACTCATATGAATTGTCTCTTGTACATTTCCTTCAGAGTTGTATCATCCATAAGCTGCTATATTGTGTTTCCTTTATAAGTTATTTGTGGAATTGCAAAGTTCCTTTATCCTATACATCATACTGCTATATTGTATGAGTCAAAATGTAGCTGATTTGAGTTTTTACTGTTATTTTTTTGCTCCTGATGAAGACTGACCAGTATATTCAACAAACGCTGTACAGTTATCATCACTGCATAAGAAATGGAAAAGTTGCTGTAGTTGAAATGAAAATATTCTTGACATCTATTCTGGATGTGGGACTAAGCAAAGAGTCTACTCTATCTCTCCCTTAATATAAAATGAAAATTAAACAGTGATGACTGTCTCTTGACAAACTTTTATAATATATGATTTTTTCTGTTAGTATTCATGTTTGGAATGAAAAATATTTCTTACTTTTCCAATATCTGTTGTATCCCATGAGTCATTCATATACCTAACACCAATACTGCATAATACTAACTGATGTTTCCATACTTATTCTCCCCTTCTAGGTTCCATCTGAGATTGAGGATGTTGTGGAGGAATTGATTGGAGGCCTTCGAGATTCTGACACACGTGTTCGTTACTCAGCTGCAAAGGGTTTAGGCCGCCTTTCTGCAAGACTACCACAGGATATGGCTGATGAAATCATCGCAACGGTCTTGGAATTGTTTTCTCCAGGCGAGCCTGATGGTGCCTGGCATGGAGCCTCCCTTGCTTTGGCTGAACTTGGTAACTTTTTTGCAATTAATTTCACAGGCAATTGTGCAAATGCACATAGAGAAATATGTTCCAAGTGCTTCCCCTTGATTATTTGTGTTTTGCAGTTTTTCTGAAAATTGGAATTATTTACGTGATATTTTATAGTACTTTTTAGGATCCATTGAAAATATATCCCTGATTGAAAGACTACTACTACATATATCCTGACAACTCTTTTAAATCTGCATGGAGACTTATAATTTTAATGGTGTGGACTCATATGTTGATTTTTCTATTAGACACTAATATTTACTCAGTCAGGGCACTGTGAACCCCCTTAATGGTCCTTACTAACATTCATAAGATTTTCCCAAATTCTCCAAATAACCCCTATTAAACAAATACCTTTTATTTTTCTAGAGTACAAGGCATTCATTTAGTTTTGTTTTTTTAAGGTCCATATGTTTTCCATGTGATTGCCACTGCTATAATGCAATATTTGTTATCAGTAAGTGATTAATATCCTGCATTGGGGTAATTGATGTTTTCTTAAGGAGATAATATACGCCTGATTCATCCTACTTTTGAGAATTAGTACATCACATTGAAAATGTTTTACTAAGTATTCCCTCGCCTTCACATGGCAGAATATACTGATCTTTTAATTTCTCTTGGACATCATAAAAGCTTCTTTGAAAATATTTATGTAAGTTTGCCTGTTGTCTTTTTACAGGACGACGTGGATTACTCCTTCCATCTCGTCTCCCTGATGTTGTAACTGCAGTATTGAGAGGTTTAGATTATGACGATGTCCGCGCACATAATTTTGCTGTTGGCAGTTCAGTCCGTGATGCAGCCTGCTATGTTGCTTGGTCCTTGGCACGTGCCTTTGAAGCTCCCATCTTGTGCCCTCATGTGCAGACGATTGCATCAGCGTTGCTCTGTGTTGCTGTTTTTGATCGTGAGGTGATACATATTCATATTTATTTTCCTTGATATATTTGCAAACTTTTAGGCTAGATTAACAAATTGTTTTCTTAATTATGCAGATAAATTGCAGAAGAGCAGCATCAGCAGCTTTCCAGGAAAATGTTGGGAGACAAGGAACTTTTCCTCATGGCATAGAAATAGTGACTGTTGCAGATTATTTTGCACTAGGAAGTCGAAGTAACTCATTTTTAAAAGTCAGGTATGTTTATAATTTTTCAGCATTCCAAATATCTAAAAATATATGTAGGCTCTGCTACTTCAGGTTTAGTATATATTTACATATTACTGAAGGCTTACCAATTGTAAAAATTCATTTTAACTTTAAAAAAACATGAGACTCCCATATTAAATGTGTGTAGGAAGCATAATTTACTTTAAAAAAATCTCATTCTTGAATAAAAACTAAGAATTTTTACCTATTTCATATTGTAGTATTTCATTAATATTTTTGTTCATAGGGTGCATCAACGGCCAAGGTCATTTAGCACCTCTTCAAATCATAGAAAAAAACCCTATCAGACAAACACCACACCCCATAGTTTATATTGCCTTTACAGTTGTTGATTTTGATTATTCCTTATGAATTTAACCATATTGCATGAAAATAGTTGTCATTTACAATTTAATCCAACATAATATAGATCAATGATATAAGACAGAAGACAAGAAAACTTAAAACTTCACATGAGGAAAGGCAATAAGATCTTGAAGCAATCATTTTTTAAAACCACTCTTCATCACATCGACCGGGTTAGCCTGGTGGGTAGCGTGCTCGCTGGCTTTTTTTTTTTTTTTTTTTGAGGTGGTGTGGAAAATGCAGTTACGCACTCCCAGGGAAGATAGCCCTGGGAAGTGTGGGAC
>WURS02438828.1:0-15144 GCA_011762765.2 Rhinocypha anisoptera | reverse complement strand
TGGTGTTGCGGACACTTTTGTGTGTGGCGAATTCTTGAATAGAGCTTAATCCCATCCTTTTCTTCATGATTTAATGGGCGTGTATTTATCTAATGCTCTCGTGATTAAAAACTTTTCGCAAAGACGCCTCCCCAATCATTAGGTGGAGTTCGTAGGAAGTTTTATGTGACCCTTTCGGGCCCTGATCGCGTGTCTCTTCGCGAAATTTCGGGGGATGTGGTCCCGAAAATCCTTTTTGAATGCGTCGAGAGGTATAAATTTACTCCCACCGGGTCAAGGTCTCTTCTCATTCCGGCGCCGACATTTCAATGTGCGGGTCGAGCGTCGTTTTACTCACGGCCGTCCTCTCCCGTCTCTAGTCGAGCGGTGAAACATCGGCCCCGGAATAGACGAGAGACCCTGACCCGATGCCGATCCGGAGTGGAATTAAAGCACTATTGTATGCCGACCGAGAAAGGAACATCTCTCAATAAATTACGTGCCGGTGCTTAGCTCTGAGTTTGGAAGTGGATCTTGGCTAGGTTCGAAGTGACGTGTAGTTTGTGAAACTGCACAATGCCACTGTTTAGAGCGTGCGATGATTCTGCTTGAATACCTGTCTTTCGTTCACATTTTTACTAAAGGATTATATAAGATCTTTGGTATCATAACTATCGATTTTTATGCGAAATTGCTGGCCATTGCCAATTTGGACTCTCGTAAAATGTGCTGGAAACTATTTTATCACCGCCCGGGTTGGCCTGGTGGGTAGCACGCTTGCCGGCTAACCCGAAGGCCGCGGGTTCGAGTCCCACCCAGGGATTGTTTGTCCAGATGGGTTTTTTATGTGACTTGAAGAGGTGCGAAATGATGATAGACGTGTGAAAAATCATCCTGTGAAAAAACCACTGCAACTTTGTCCCGTCATGTTTTCCACTGGATTCGGTAAAGTAAAAAAGACCTTTTTTTGTGGGCTCTATCGTTCCAAATATAATATGCATAACGTGTAACGGAATGTGAAAATAACTCTGAACTTCAAGTTTTCTGGGTGACTATCGATTGCCACACCGATCGGATACTACATAACTACTATGCGTGAATCATCGAGACTTAAAATTGTATGTTGAGCAAACCATGTGCATATTATATAGAGCGTAATAAATTGCGATTTTTTTATACACACCCTTCTTCCTGCCGGTGGGATGTAGGATACTATGTGCATTTAGAAAGAGAAATTGCATAATGTCGCTTTGACTCTTTAAGTACCTGTGAGTTTGCACGCAACGGTTTGTACTCTGAGAGACCAATTACGAATTCTGAATGAATGAACTCATCACTCTTGTTTGCCTTTGACCATAATGCTTCCCGTGTATCCATGCCTTGTTCTGCAGAATGGATGTTATGGTCAGTAGCCCCACGTTCCTCTATTTGACTAGAGGATTTACCTCAGTGCCCTCATGTGGTTAGTCCCCATTGAAATACGTTTATGTTGAACTAATAGTGACCCAACTGCTCTAATCGGCTCCTCATTCATAGTGGCATTATTTAGGCGTATGCATTGTCGTCTAATACGCGTTTGTGCGATAATTCCCAACAGCCCAGCCGAACTATCATGGTGTGGGTTCGAGTCCCTTTCTAGATGTTGGTTTTTTCATTATAATTTCGTGAAAAAGGTTAAAAGGAATAGGTCGTGGTCCTAATTTCTCCCGGACAAAAAGAGTAAACAAACGATGGGGTTGTGATATAATGTCTTCACACGCTTCAGTTTGCTTGTCATAGTGTGAGGAATTTGTCTAATCATCTTTGATCGACCTTCATAGTGTGCTTAATCATAATTACGGTTAATGGTCAATTTCCGTCAATCATTCTTTCTATTTTCAATTCTCCATCTCAATCCCCGTCCATTCGGCATCACTTCCTTCATTTCATTCGTCATTCATTTGCTGCATTCTTCCCTCATATATTTTCCTCCTCATGTCTCATCCAGCAGGATGATTTTCTATGGAATTTGCCTTCATCATTGCGATGTGTTCCACAATTTTTTCCCCTACAATCCATTTTTCTTTTGTCGTAGACTCATTTCCACCACTTAATCATCATCAGCTTCTTTTATTACGGCAGTTTCATAGTTTCCACTCTTCTCTGTTTTTTGCTGGTCTCATTCGCATCGCTACGAAAGTGGCAGAGTATTTTCAGGTTTTTTGATGCTCCTCATTTTCCCGACCTTTCTCATTTGCGGGTAGTAATTAGTGATTATTCCTCGTAGAACGCCTCTAAATTTGCGAGTTATGCTTTCTTAGTTCGGCTTCTCTTGCTTTAGCGCAGACTTTAACGAAGAGATGATTTGCCTGCGAGCCCCACCGAGCGTAATAGAGTGTTTTAAGACTGGAAATGTAATTGTTTCCCTTGTGCAGAAACGAGCGGAGTTTCGCTCGAGTGAATCCACGAAGCAGATCGTTCGAAATAGGCAGATTTCTGTGACGACACGAGGAAAATAAAGCGTGGCAAGGTGCTGTCTCCCTCGAGGGTTTGCGCGTCGCCGCCAGGATTAAAAGGCGTTTCAATTTCCGTGGCTTTTTGTGACCGGGTGAGCTCATAACGGGAACTCCTTCGCGCTCGCCTATTGGAAATGGCCTCCGGCGCCGAGTCTGCGGCCGCGAATCTCTCGACGGCTCGACCACGACTCATTTGGCCGGATGGGAGAAGTGGATTGTGCGGTCTGCTTCAGGATCATCGTCTGTTGATGAGCGCGAGTCTCGTTACAGACCAATCGTTCACGCTCCATCTTCCTCCTCACTGCGCTCGCGCGCGGCGTTTACAGAGTCCTAAAAAGGGCACGGGGAAAGAGAAGAGGTTGTGTTTAAGAGAACGAACTTCGTTTGTAAATGCATTCTACTGCCAAATAAATTACATTCCATCGAGCAACTGATTATTCTTTTTCGCGAAATGTAACACTTCCACCGGGTTAATTCACAGTCACCATTCATTGCACACACATCTAAAAGCGTGTCGGTTTCGAATGCAGGGATACTGCTTCATTCATCGGTAACTTGATGGCATTGATATAGGCATTTGATGTAATTTCCTCGGTAGGGGATGGTGCTCTTTATCAAGAGCTTTAATTACCCACATTGGCGAGAGTAGTAACCGTACTCTATTTCAATTGTGACATCGGGTAAATAGGACTTTTCTTTTCCGATTCGAAGGTGATGTTGCTTAATAAATTAATTTCTAACGAGACTCTTTGAAGAGGAGTTTCAAATTACGATGGAACATTGCTTAAAGTCACCCTTGAGTACGGTCACCGGGTATCGGATCCATGGTCGAACTCTAAATATAGAGGTTAAGTGCAAAACACTCAACCAATAAGCATTCGTGGACAACGAGCGGTGTAGGGGTTCATCATTGGCTAAGATGGAGAGAAATTCTACGAAATTTTATGATATACCATAACGTGGCAAGACACTGCCATCAAATAGTAAGACGCTACTCACCCGAAGTAGATTTTTGGCGTAATGGTGTAGAACAATTGAATCAGTATGCATTAATAGTCTAGAGAATTACTAAAAAATCAGTCTTCGGGTTGAATACCTATCGTGGTGATTGGGGAACCCCTACCTTCCCCGTCGAAATTTTCCAGGCACGTAACGAGTCGGCGTGACTCTTCCTCACTCATATTTACTCTAAGACGAGCGTGATTCCCCGTTTTGCGACTTCGTGGATGAATGAACCGCTGGGAGCCGCGCGCGGAACTGGCCCGATCACGCGCGTCCAATCGCCACTAACTTTCCAAATTATCCACGGATGCGTTGTCTCGGTGTTTTCCGGGCATTTTTGCTGTTCAGTGCTCGGCGGTCTCATTGCCCGTGAATGCAGCGTGGACGGCGTAATTACACTTTCACCGTAAGACTCGGCTTCTAAGATGATTTACTTTACTTTTTCTTGGAAGATAACGCAGAAGAATGGATGGCGGAGTAATGAGAATCCTCAGATCTAAGACGAGAATATTTGACACTAAATGGTGTGAAAGGGCGGTGTACAAATCTTCAAGAAAAAACGTTACTATCGGTTTTACAGTTTAAATATCAATCAGAAATAGATGGGGGACTGGGGATGGAGATTATTCATAGAATCCAGCACGGATGGAAAAATTGGGAGAAGATGAGTGGAGTATTGGGTGACAGGGATGCGAATTGTAGGGTGTGGGGCTAGATTTATAGTGTTAAGACCTACGGAGATTTACTGTGTGGAGATACGGCCGATCACCAAGGCGCAAAAAAGGAAGTTGAACGTGGCTGAAATGAGAATGTTGAGGTGGACGACTGGAGTGACGAGATTGGAAATAGTAAGAAATGGGCGCATAAAGGGAAACGGTTAAGGTGGGACCTATAAGCAAAAAAGTTGAAGGGAGTGGACTGAGTTGGCTAGGGCACGTGGAGAGGAGGGGCGAGGAGTACGTGGGAATGAGAGGAAGACCACGACCAAGGCGGAAAGAAGGTGGCCGAGGACTTGAGAGACAAAGGACGGAGAGGAGAGAGGAAGCCCAAGGATAGAGTGGAGACAGAAATCCCAAGACAGAGAGATGTGGAGGGAAAGAGGGAACAAGGACGGTGGCGCCGACCCCCATCTAACTGGGGGAGGCAAAGAAGTAGCCGCGGCTTCTTAGCGCGACGGAAGTGGAAACTGAGGAGGAGTCGGAAAGAGTAATTAACCCCGCGACATTGGCGATGACAACCGTAAGAGGGGGCACTGCGGCTACCGAGCATTGATTTGGACGCGGGACAGCGATAATCGAGCCGGCCGGGTTAGCCTGGTGAGTAGCACGCTGCTGGCTGACCCAAGGTCACGGTTCAAGTCCCGCCCGAAGTTTGAACTTATTGCCACTTTTACGATACTCGTGCTCGTCGTGAGAGAAGTATGAAAGGGAGAAGGAACCATTAAGCCCTTTACACACGACGCCATTTCTTGGGCCAAAAATGGTACTAGAAATTTCCTGGATTTTGTTGCACCATTCTTGGCGCAACTATTTGCATTAAGTTTGTGCACACGCTACCAGAGGACGGTGCCATAGGTTGCATGAAAATAGCGGACTCATCAACATATACGATCAAAATAATGAAATACGTTTTAAACGAAAATTAAAAAGTAACTTAAATGCTCTTTTCACGAGATCGAGATTCTCACGGTACACGACTAAAATTTCTCTAACACGTGTTACACACTATTTCGTTATTAGCTTTAACTGAAATATGTTATTATACATCAACATATACGATAAAAATAATGAAATACATTTTAAATTGAAATTAAAGAAAATACTAACTAAATGCTGTTCTTAAGTAGTTGAAATTCGCACAGACCATTACTAACAAATCCATAGCCCGTTCTACACATTATTAGTGATTACTAATATATGTTAACATAAGTGATAAATATACATCAACATAAGCGATAAAAATAATGAAGTACATTTTAAATGGCAATAAAATAGAATACTAACCCTAAATGATGTTCGTTAGTCGACGAATCTCACAAAATCTCACAATTGGTACAATAAAAATGGCGGAAATAGAACACGTTCTATCCTGTGCCATTGACAGGCAACTATTGGTGCCACCTCCAGATGGCAGGGAATTCACTATGACACATGACGCAAAACATGGCGGGCATTTTCTTGTACCATTTCTGGTTCAAGAAACGGGCTTTAGAGGTGCGTTGGGAGTTTTCTTCAGCTTTCGACCGTTTTTCCAACGCTGCGCTCGTCCGTTTTTGCTGTGGGGGTGGTGTAATAATGTATGTAATTTAATCATGACACCGGCGTATTTGACGTGGACAATAATTCATTTGAACACTTATTGTTAGTGTATAGGTATGCTTGGGCCGTTCTTCTCTTTTCTTCTTTATTTCTGCATATAGGAAGTATATAAGTTTATAATTATAAAAAAAATCGTCAAAACTAAACTATATAACTGCGATATTTGTGTCTTGTATTTATATAATGTTATAGTTGTATTTTTCCATCATTGTGTTTTATGTTTGCTGGTTTTGACAGCATTGATGAAGCAATTAGTTGAATGAAAAATATAATACATCTGTGTGTTATCCTACCAACATCTGAATGCAGCATTTTGATTTCCTTAGTGGTTCCATTGACTCGTTCCCTGGCTCCTCTCTCGCGTTGTTTTCACCCCTTGACTCCTCGGATATTCTCCGGCCGTCTGGGGGCCATATGTCCCTTGGCTGAGAACTCCTGTTTTGGGTCGTGGATATTCTCAATCGTAAAACCTTACACCGATTTCCCAGCTTTGCATACATTCAACCTGCATTCGTTCCGGGGAAAATGCTTGTTTTCTTTCTCCGATGACGCAGCTTCTCTAGAATTATACCTTCTTCTTTGTCTTACAATTTACATCTTTACTATTTCCATTAAATTGATTTTTCCATTTCCAATCAATCCACTTTCTTGGGTCGTTCGGACTTCCCCCAAGATAAAACTTCCCCCTCCCCCCTCGCCTAGCCTTTCTCTCTCGTTTTTTCTTCGCCTTCCATTTTATTTTTACCACCTCCTTCACTCCCGCGCATCCAAAGCTTCCGATTTACCTGTATCTTCTCAGTGACCGCGTTGCAAAAGCGGTGTGCATGCTTCGCGACGGAGTCCCCCCCACACACACACACAACCACAAACTTCTTTGCTTGGCTGTTCATTCACGAGGGGATTCGTCTCCCTGGGTGAAGCCCTCCCTCCCGACGG
Source organism: Rhinocypha anisoptera (assembly GCA_011762765.2). Taxonomy (NCBI): domain Eukaryota; kingdom Metazoa; phylum Arthropoda; class Insecta; order Odonata; family Chlorocyphidae; genus Rhinocypha; species Rhinocypha anisoptera. The sequence goes on along the minus strand of WURS02438828.1, from coordinate 8,414 downwards.
TGGATCCGCGGCCGCGCCGGTCGGATAACCCCTCACGTCCGCCGCAATCCCCTCTCCCCCTTCCTGGATCGCGGGGAAGGGCGGCTTCGGAGGAGGAGGCGGCTTGGAAGAAGGTGGAGGCGGTGATTCCCCGGTGGGAATGGATCGAAGAGGGGGTTGTTTTACGGTCCCTCCTTCGAGACTCGGCTGGGGCAAGTTTTTGTTTCCCTCCCCCGTCTGCGTGTCGCGCGAGAAGAAGTTCAATACCCCATCTTGCGGCGGCAACTGGCTAGACGGACTTAATGACCGCGGGATGCGGTGCCAAAAGGCGATGGACTCGCCCTCGTCTCGTCCCAGCAGTCCGCTCGCCTCGGCGGCTATGCATTTCAAATTAAGGAGCCGCTTCCGACCGGAATTACTCCACCACCAGTCCCGGGAGAGATCTTGGTTGCGATACGCCGGATATCATTTGCTCGAGCGAAAAAAAATGCCGGTCTTCCACTTAAAGAAACCTTTCAAACGTCGAAGAAAAAACAAGACTGTGTCGTGGCTCTTGTAGAGTCTGCTTTCAATCACCCGTTTCGTACGTGTTTACGTAACCAATTACTTAAAGTCCAAAGTTTGCAATTTATTTGACGATGTGATTCGGTGATTTAACTGTATGATTTGTTGGCTTTTCTAATTAAAGAGTAGGAAAGGAGGTTTCCCTCGTCAATGTTTCATTGTAGAATTGGCACTAGCCACGTGCCAATCACTATTTTGACGAGGGTGTGAACTCGAAGGGACAACAGTGAAGTGTTTTTGCTAAAAGGAGAATCTGCTTTTGGACGCTTCCCTTCTCGTGCTTGAATTGACCGTTGATAACGACGGCAGAGCTGTGAAAATAAGTCCTGGTCAAATATAGCCATAGTATGTTAGTTCAGGACTTTTGGCAAATGTTATCAACTGGTAATTGATGATAATTTACTCTTGGCTTATAGTATATAATAATTCCTATATGACCTATATGTCTTTCCCGAGAATAGCACGCTGCGTTGCCAAAGAAAATGTTTGTCCTTGTTTCCTAATGATCAGTTATTGATGTCTTGATTGCAAATGCTAATAAAGATGAATTAAATAATGATGATTCAGACGTGTTGTAATTGAATTCGGACAGAATCATGGCGAAATGAAAAGGTAAACTTCCTCATAAATATTTATTATGACTGATATGACATGTTTATTTAATTGTGTCTGACGATGGTGTGGTAGAACTGAAACTTGGGCCATAATACTAATTTATCTGTGAAATGTTGTCATTTAATTTCGTCATTAATGTTACTTCAGAACTTAAGTATTGACCGTTTAACAAGTGAGACTTTCACTTCGTGATGTTGGAGATTAATTGGTGCACTTGTTTTTAAGGAATTGTTGGTGCAGGAGAACATGCATAATTCTGCACTGAATCCTACACCACAGTAAAAAGTGAGGTATCATCATGCTTAAAAAAGAGAACTATAAGGACCAACCTTTATTAGTATGTGGTTTGTTGACTTCTGTCCGTCACTTATTATTCGTAATATTTTCACTTCTATTTTCAATATCAGGAAATTCGCGCTCATCTGCCATTCGTAGAATACTTTTCCCGATTTTTTAAATTTTTACCATCTCCCTCGGTTATTCCTTTGTTTTCGATGGGAGTAGTCTTGGGTTCTTCCGATATGTAGTAAATTCTGCTCTGTTCTTTTTGGTATCTCGTTGGTACCATGTGGATTTCTTTTCAGGGACGTAAGCGGTTTTTTACCACTTTTATGTGGACATTTTTCTCTTTCCCTCTTCCAGAGGATAAATTATTGTTGGCTTCCGGCAAAAGGGCAGTTAACCTCAAAATTTATTCCTTCTCTTTGGATAAATTGCTTTTGTTCGGGAAACTACCTTTTTGAAAATTTAACTAGTATAAACTTAGGGCCCTGACTTTCACTCTATTAATACATCTCTGAGTGAATGACTTAAGGTTTTGATTAACCGCCTGGGTAAATAATAAATTAGCTAATTGTTAGTAATGATAGTCACATCCCTCATTTAATTGAAACGAAAATTTAACTTATGCAACTACTCTGTTTTAGCATTTGGTACTTCAGTATTAAATTTTTCATAGGTCTTCAAAGGTGAATTTTCAATTTAGCATCCAGAATTGTAATATAAATTCCCGTAGTTTATATTTTTGTTTTATATATATTGACTGAAATTATTTCGTGCTTGACCAGCCATTTTTTGTAAATCCTTTAATGCCTTTGTTTCATATTGTAAATATTTATGCTGTCTCTTCTTTCCTTTCAGGTAAGTCAACTCCGTGCCATGCAGTTGTGTGAGTCTCTCCGTCGGACATTCATCAGTTACCGTGAATCTTCGTAATTATCATCGAGGACGTGATTATTTTCTGGTTTTCGTAGTTTTAAATTTTCTCTTGGGGAAAAAAACTTATTTGAAAATTTCAGTTTCAGTTCATTAGAAGACCATTGTGTAGTTTAATTTTCAAGCTTCTTCGCAATATTACCATCTATGTGATGGGCTATAAATAAGAAACTGGTGACTGGAAAAAGAGTAGAAATAGACATACATACATAAGAACTATAAGACCATTAGTTTAATTTTTCAATTCGACTGAGGTCGCCTTAAGAGTAATCGACAAAATGTTGTAAGAGTATGCAAACGACTACTTTCGTGTCGTTGGATGTAAGAATACGGAGGGGTCGGATACTAGTTCTATAATGAGAACGTTGACCGTATGAATATAGTATACAGCCAGACTTGCTGGGTTACCAGGAGGTGTTTGGCTAAAATGGTGTAAGTATATTTATTAAAAGCATCAAAGAAGAAACGAGTATACTGGGTGAAAAAGGAGTCTCATGGGAAACCTTTAGATGATGCTGTAGGATTCCTGTTGAAAGACAGCAGATGGAATATGGGGATGAGTATTGATAACGCAGAGGTAGCAAAACAGGATTGTCTTTCTGTTCTTGCATGTACTTCTAAATTAATGCGCCTGAGAAATGATAAGATGGACGGTGGAAATACTCGGGATGGAAGTGAAATTAGTCTCTTGATGATTTAAGCCGATTTATGGATGACAAAGCCTTGGTTGGCAATTTAGCGGGAATCTCATGTTAATGTTAAACTCATCACAGAGTCTGTGATGGCAGAATGGGAGTAAGAATCATCAATCTTCATGAAATCAAAAGTAATGGAATCCTCAAAAGAGTAAGGGTAGGTAATCTAGGCATCCAATTACGGCGGTAAAAAGAAAGCGCAAGGATCACATTATATGAGCATACTTAGATATCTTGACAAAGTGATTTGTACTATGGTTTGGATTTGTTCTATATTATGGATTTATACTGTAATCATTTCAGAAAAGAAAAAATCGGTGGCAAGGACTCTCGAGTGAATGCTCGGGTAAAAGTTTCCCGAAGACCTTTTATAATGAGTGCAGTGTTGTGTTTCTGAAATTAATCTTTGTCATATTGTGATAATCCCATGTGGTCTTGGGGATGGAGGATGGTGGAAGTTACCCAAAACGCTAAAGACGAAGGCGTTGAGAAATTCTAGATCAGGTAGAGAATGAGGATAGGATGTAAAGAGAGACTCGAAGAACTAAAGGGAAGTGTATCTAGAGTTACCGAATCGCAGAGGAATGCTGGCGTCAGTTGGATGGTGGGGAGCAAGAGAAGTGCATCCTAGTGGGAGAGAAAGGTGTTGGATGGTACAAAGGGTTGGTTGTATTCCTTTCGATGGTGTTCACGTCTCGCATGAGACTATGCAACAACTCATCAAAGTTTTGAGATGCCTAAATCGATTGACCTATATTAGTTTTCCTGTAGTAAAAATGAAGACAAGACATCAATTTAACGCAAAGGAAAGTTAAGTTTTCCTCAATAATCGTCGTGACAAGTTGTCAATCCGAAGGGGATTGTTTTGTGTCAGCCTTCCAAGGTATCCTGCCGCCTGTCACTCTCTTCATAACTGTGTAGTCCCTAGCCCTAACATCATCCAGTACCTTCTCATACGCCATCTTGGGCCCATCTCTCGAATTTTCTCCTCCTAGTTTCCCTTCCAATAAAGTTTTCACTAAATATTCATGCCTCAAGATGCTAGGCGAGGTGGGGCCGTTTTCCATGATTGCATTCGTTTAGATTGCTTCCAATCGCTCGAGCCCCGTACGGTTGCAGTCTCCCACTAAAGGATTGCAATCTCCGCAGTTGAAGCGGATATATTTTTAAATACGTAAAACACCATACTGTTATAGCGCTATAATGTTATTTTTATAAACAAAGTCGGTGGAAAAGTTCATTATTCCTTGTCTGTTACGGATATTAAGAACTTCCACGCAGCGAAGCATGAAATCATTAAATTCATTCTGAGGCTGATATCGTCCATGTCTCACTTCCGTATTGATTGCCACATTGATGGCCTAATGAACCTCTTCTTCATGTCCAGTCTCGTATTATTTGCATTATTTTTTTTTAGGAAAAATGTTTTTTCTCGCTTCGGGTATTTAGTAATAATAAAAAATCAACCCTTTCCGCATTGCGTAGGCAAGTGCACTGTGTTTAAAGCGGTGGATTTAGGGTTCGGACAAGCCTCTTTCGCGGGAGCGCAAATAAAAAATTAATATAAATGTATTGATCGAGACCATACGAGTTGACTCTTAATGGATGTCTTGTCGCCACACGAAGGCATAATTTACAAAATAGTGCGCATCAGTATTTATTTTCTTCGGCCAGTCTCTTTGATTTTACCGACTATAGCAATGTGTCTCCTCGATCGGTTTCGCCTTCAAGCGTGGGCCTTTATCGATAGGAGTGGATTCTTCGCCGCCCGGCCCCCCGCCTTGTCACCGGTCCAGCGGACGGGAGCGAGTCCTGTTGCTGCTATTATCGATGCCGTGTGAATCGCGGCTGCCAAGTTCCCTCCCGGGAGTCTTGCGATGCGCGCCCTTTGGAGTCTCGGCTGCGAACCGGCTGATGGAATCTCGCCTGCCACTCCCCCACATTTTTCCCCCCTCGCGAATTTCGCCGTTTTGAGGTTCGCCTCGTGTTGGCATTCCCTCTCACGTGAGGTGCTTTTCTCGGCCAGATTCGGGAAAACTGATTTCATAAACTTGGCATTGGCAGTCGGACGTGGATTTTTCTGTGTCATGCGTTCGTCTGCTCCCAAGCAGCCCACGTCTTGGTTGAAATGCTATTGCATCGAAAAAGTTATTAAAACCCTGAAACTATGAAGATTTTTCTTATTGGGACTTTCTCGAGGTAATTCGTTAGAAAGTAGTACGGGTGGCAGTATCTCTTGTTCTGTTTGGCCGAGATCCAATTTGTGTGCATTCAGACTTGAAATTTTTTAAATAGTTATAAGCTAAGTATACTTTTTAGCCTCTCCCGCGCCACATTCCAAATTATTCGCGTGAAAAGGGATTTTCTGCTTTAACAAAAAACAGAAAAAAAAATTTCTTGAGGGCAATCTTAAAAGGGTGTTGAATCCAATGTTTTTTTTGCATTGAAATTTATTTCAGCGCTATAAAATTTTCCCCACTGTAACATCTAGAATTTTGTGTTCGAAGCCCCTCATTTGTTGCATATTGCCGGACGAAGGTGTGGCATTATGTTCGACTCTTTCCAGTTCCTGCCCACCAGTAAATGTGGACACGTTCCCCGAGGCACGGCGGCTTTGATGCGCCCCAAATGAGGCGGCCGGTCTCTCCGCCATCGAATTTCGTGAACAAGTCTCCCGAGCGATTAACGAATATGTCACGTTTGAAAAAAACAATCTCCAGTGCGTGCGCGAAGTTGAACGACGAGACCTTGACGGGATATTACGGGGTTGCCATTGTCTCAATGTTTGAATGCGAGTACTTTTATTTTTTTCGAAGGGTCAAGTCATACTTTTCTTCGGGGTCATTCATTTAATTCAATAAGGCGTGTATTCTCCACAGGATCATGTTGCAATTAATAAACAAATATATAAATGAAAGGTGGTTAGTAAAGAAACATCACGCATTGGAGCCCCTCTTCTGTTCTGACCGTGAAATTAGTTTTTCCATAGCGTCGGCGGTCGCATTAGCCCTTTATCTTTTCACTGGGAGCGAACTAGACCTGCGAGTGCCAAGGCAAACCCGCAGAAGCACGGTCGAGCCACCGGAAAATCAACTGAAATTAATTCTTAGATGGATTGTATGGAAAATGATCGACATAAATATATCGTTAACAATGACAGTTCTGTCAGCTCACTTCAATTGTAAGCACAGTATATATATGTGTGTCAATAACAACCATAGACTTGTGTAGTAATAACAGTTTCACAGTTCTGTGTAACATTGGGTATTTACGTATCACCTTATCTCACTGCACTACATATTTTCATTCTCCTCCGGCTTGGCTTGGGCGGGAAGAGCGGCAGGCCTTCCCACGGCGTGACCCGCGCCGACTTCTGTACTTACGGACGGACGAGGTACTCCGGAATGTGGTAATCCGGGAACTATCTCGGAAGCAGGGTGTACGGCTTGTTCTAGCACGACTGAGGAGCTCAGTGTCATTCATTCTTCGATACTGAAGAATACTTCGACGTCACATTTGGAATCCCCATTTCCTTCTTCCTTCGCGTTTCCTCGTTTTGGGTCGAATGGTTGAATTTAATTTGGACTGGAGAACACGGCATGGGCGTGACGCTCGACTTCCTCTCGCGTGCCGACTCATGGGACACGGCGCCAATTATAATCCACATGCGATGGTAGAATGTACGTATTGTAGGCGTTTACGTATCCTATTTACGCGATTTGTTGTGTTAGTGTGAATGTTTGTATGTGTTGGAGTGCTCCTGTACAATACGTATATGTATGTTGAGGGCTCGGTGCTTGAGAATTTTGAGCCATATGCTATCAATACACCCAAAAACAATTTGGTTGAGCAAACCTAGTCTTAAGTAAAATCAACCCAAGTCACATGTTGATCTAGCTCCCACCAAAGAAAATAGTTGGGGTTAACATTTCATATTGTTGATTTTACCGTTTTTTTGGTTGAATCAACACGTAAAATAGTTATTATTACGAAAATGGTTGTTGATTACACACGTTTTGTTTTAGTCAATTTATAAAATAACCAAAGAATTGATTATTTAACAATGTTATACATTTTTTTATAATAATAAAAATCAGTTAATTGCATAAATACAATTTTTTATTATATCAAACAAAGAAAAGTATATAATTAAACATTTTCAACTTATTTGTTGATTTTACCTATAAACATGAGTAAAATTAACAGTCAACTATTCTGAATTACTGATTTTACAAAGTATTTTTTCTCTCGGTGTATGAGTCTGGTCTCAGCTTTGAAGCTAAATAATATCTTTATATTTTTACTTCCGAAGAAACTACCCGGTATCAACGGCGTCCAGAAGTTCGACGACGTGAAAATTCTTACAACTAAAACATCCTATTTTCATTTTTTAAGTTTCTTATATTTATCCAAGTAACAAGTTGAGATTACCTCTTTAGTTGCACCAATACATATCCGTCACAATCCATTATTAATATGCATATTTATAACGCTTGGCCGACACTAAAATACGCAACACTATATCAACAAACAAAGTGAAGCATCAGGCGTGATATGGTGGAATTTTATCTTAATGAATTTAGAAATTGCAATTTTCCATAAATTAATCTTAATTACTACCCGGGTTTGAATGTTACTACATCATCATCAGGCTGATGATGTTGAAGTAACATTGAAACCCGGGTAGTAATTAAGATTATTTTGGGGAAAATTGCACATTTCTACATTCATTACTATATATCAAAGCCTTCTCCTGAAATTTGCGCACTGTCCGAAGTGGGTTGAATATTGAAGTCGAATGCTGCAAAGTATGTATGCTGTGTGATTTTCCCATTTATGCTTATGTATGTATTGTGTGCATATGTGTAATCTACATATATCCAATCACGTTCCCGAATCGTTCTGGGGTGGGTCCCGAACACCAGACGTATATTCCAGTTGTATTGGCATCTATCTTTCCTTCGCCACCGTCGGTGGAATAATTTGTTTATGCATTAGATTTGATCAGAGCCTCCCATTCGACCCTCCGGAGACTCAAAAATACGAAGAAATGCTTTATGGAGCTGTGGCGTCGGGAGCAAAACTATCCGCGTGAGATGGGAGGGGTTAGGCGTGATGACGCCACGTTGCCACCTTCTTCCTCGGCCCACGTTGGCCATCTCCTCGCGGGAGGGGAGGAGGGAGGGAGGGAGAGGGATAAGGGACTCGGCGGTGAACGGGGGATAAGCGGCCCACCGTGAAAGGATCGCTTTGAAACCCGACGTCCGCGGAGCCGTGTGGCCAACGATCCGCTTCGGTGAAGGTCCGCCCTCCACCCGCGTCTAACGACACCGGCCGATAACACGG
>WURS02438808.1:0-15144 GCA_011762765.2 Rhinocypha anisoptera | reverse complement strand
AATGGATAAACAAAGTCATGTTTTGTATATTCGAAAGTACATCTGATGTAAACAAAGACCGCCATGTTTGTTTTGTTAGCTCTCTCTCTCGCTCTTGGAATGTCTCGGCTAAGATACATGCAATACGATAGTTGATTGGTTCGAGTTTTGGGCAGGCGGCCCTCATCTTTCGTTGGTCAAGGTATAGGTACATTGGCAGCTAAGGCCATTTAGCACTTGTTCAAGTCATAGAAAAAACCCTATTGGACAAACACAAAACCCATGCCCTACGTAGGAATTGAACCCATGACCTTTGGGCTAGCTGGAAAGCACACTATCTCCAGGCTAACATGGCTGGCTTTAAAGCAGGGTGAAGAAAAAATGCATGATATAAAAACTGAAGCAGCTAGGAGTACCGAGGAAGCTAGAACCCTTGGAAAACAATGATATGAAGACTGGAGGCATAGAATGGTCATCTACTGGGGCATCAGGGATTGACAAGCACAATACTGGGAGGGGTGACAGAAGAAAAAAATCTTCTGAGGATAACAAATGTAAGAATAATAAAGACAGTAAGGGATAAGGGATGATTAAAGTATTCTGAATTAAAGACACTTGCAGAAGATAAAGAATATGGAATGGGGTTGGCAAGGACTGATGGATTGATATGCAAGGAAGATAACCAATCTTAAAACAAGGGACATGTTACAACCATTCTGAAAATAAATCACTACTTTTCATTCTAGAATGTGTTTTAAGTAAATGCTAATTACTATTGACCATCACTTATTGGCAAGATTTTTTTTGTCATCGCTTGCATTTGATTAATTCAAACAAGTCAATGTTTTGATGACCTGATTTAAGATTACTTCTGTTTTACTACTCAAACATCAACATTAGCATTTCATAAATATTAAACACATACCTGTATTATAATGCAGGCTGCTCTAAAATCCAAGCAAAACCTTAGTCATAGGGCATCCGACATTGTAGGAGCACCATCATTCCCCCAAACAATGGCTTGCTTAGCTCGATCAACGCTTACCAAATATGATCCAAGTGGATGCCAAGAAACAGCTGTCACTGCAGCAGAAGCTGGAGTAGATGACGGCCTGCGTACATAAAAATGGCAAAGCAAATGATGACATGACTCACTTAGTTCATTTGGTTAGCTAAAATTAGATATTCTGGAAGGGACTTCTTATGAGCCTTCCAATATAGAGATTGGATAAAATAGCAGCAAGTAATAAAAATCTTTAAAAATATGTTAAAACATGTTTTGGATTAACATTGCTAATGATGAGTACTTCTGTGATGATTTCCTGAACCAATTTGCTTCATTCAATACCATAAAAATGTAGGAAAACATAATAATTATTACAACTTGTCCAGGGATTGATGCCTCATGTTGTGGCAAACAAGATAAATGACATTAATTACTGTAAAAGGTCAAATGATTACATTAGAAAAATCAGGGATTTATTAAAAGGATAAATGCTCCAACTGCCAAAGTGCCTATGTGGGAGAAACTAAATGCAATCCCATCGTTGTAGTTAATTCATGATAAAAATGGTGCCTCTCCTGATCACAAGCTCCACCAGACCAGTGATTGCATAACATATTCATGAAACAGGCCATCCTATCACATTCAACAATCTAAAATTAATAAAACCCACAGAGTTTCAAGCTCAACCCTGCTGAGAGCTTGCACATATATATGCAACAATAAAAACAATGAACAATGAAATTGGCATTAAAAAAGGCACACACATTCATTTAGTTGTAAGATTTAAACACCCCAGATATTAAAAAATAATGACATCAATAGACATACTAACCCTCTCACCACTCCATCCCCCTCCCACCCACCAATCAATTAAATGACCTGAAACCAAACCCAACCTCCCGTCCCATCACCAGTAGGAAATAACAGTCACTTGACTTTGAACAGTGTTCCATCACTGTGCTTTCCTTTGTTAAGGCTCTTTCCCTTATTTTCTCCTTGTTGATGGTCACCTAGTTGACCGAAATATCCATATAGGAGTCTCTTAGAACACCACTTATATTGGCTATGGGATTCTACTTAAGTCAATAGCTCATGCCGCTTCTTTCAGGACAATTACTGATGAATGATTTTTTTGCTAAGGTAACTGAGATACCAATGGTATCGTCATTAACTTATTTATAAAATGGTCATAATTTAATTATAATGATGTGGAGATGACAATTTTCCTGAAGACCTGAAGATGACGTAGTGAGATTAAAACCAATCAAAATAAAGTTTATTTTTTAATAGTGATAAATTTCCATCTCCATATCATTATAATGTCCAAATTCCACAATATCACACCTAAAACCATTCGATTTGGTCATAGTTTCAATTTCATAGAAATAGTCATAATTTCAGTATACATCTCTCAATTCAATATATTATTGTGATACACATGATGACCACCAGCCAAATGGCATTTCACATTTCTCTTAGCCCTATTGGTGCCAGTTGATGATGTATTATTTTTTGTGGTATGTAATTGTAGTGCCAAAGGCAGTACATTGTCACATGACACTCAATGTGCTGAACTAAAACAATTATGTTGCATTAGGAACAACAACAGGTTTTTATTCAAACACATTAAGAAGGGAGTATCCAATTTCAAAAGCAGAGGGAATCATGAAAAAAACAGTAATATTTTAATTTCACTGTGTATTAACACTTTTAAGGCATTTTCCTCTAATTTACCTGTTATATTTTATAAAATGTACAATGGATCCAAATTAAATGCTTCAGCCCCAAGCTCACTATCAGCTCTATGGAGTTCAGAGTGTGTTAACACTCCTTTTAGTCCCCAAACTTCAGAACTACTTAATGCACCTTGGTTACATTTATAATACCATTATAATAAAGGACCAATCTATCCTGATGTTTCTTTTAATGTTGCACCCTAGATCTGAAAAATCAATGAATGTTGAATGCCCTGGTATTTTTGTCTCCCAAGCCATCTACATAATAGCTAAAGTGGACTCACCCATAACTTGAAGTCCTCGTTCGGACAGTATCTTTTAGTGTGGCCACTAATCGACCAGTTGAGATACTCCAAATGAAAACAGCGCCATCAGCACCACCCACAGAAATAAAATTGCCATCAGGACTGAATGTGGCTCTTGCCCAATCACAGCCAACCTTGAACCCATCAGCACTGAAAATATATTGGTCACATTTAGCAACTAAAAGTACAATTTCATTTACCATGAATGATGGTTATCAAAATAAACTTCACAACATCAGCCTTCACTTCATGGAAATTGTGTATATCCATGTTAACTAACATTTAAAATGGTTATCAAAATAGATTATTTTTCCAGACTAGAAACCCTTTTTTAACAACTAATATACTATGTATTCGAACACCAAAGTTATGTGTTAGTGTTTCTATTCTTAATGCACACAGATGTATCGTATAAGTGCTGGATAGACCTGCTGCAGGACCTCGCAAAAATTGCGGTATTCTACTACAGAATCACAATACTTTCAATAGGAACATATACTTTTTGAAATGAGTCGAAAAAAAATACCGTTGTGGTGTTAGAGGTGGGGAAAAAAATCTATCTGCAAAGAAATTATGAAACCTGTGGCCAATCGTACAATGCCAATTGCAAGGAAATAGAACATTTCCCATTCCTTGGGGACAATATCAGCCATATCCTTTACACCAACTCCATTATTGTATTCTTGAGAGAGATTGCATTTGCTGAGGTATGTAGCAGAATGTGAGTTTGGAAATCTGGGTTTGGTAAGCATTGTACTGTCATATACTAAATGTTTACTTTATAATTGCTTACTTTAATAGTATACTAATTAGTTTCACTATGTCCCTAACATTTTGCATCATCTTTCAGTGAAAGTGACAAATGATATAGTGATATAGTATGCAGGATAAATACCTCTTGGGTCTTGAACCAGGTGAGAGTGACTTAGATGATATAAATGAAATAGTATGCAGGAAGGATAAAGTCCTCTTGTGTCTTGAACCAGGTGAGAGTGACTTAGAGGGCTAATGTTCTGATAATCAACTCAACCATCAAAACGTTGGGCCTCCAAGACACTCTCACCCAGTGCAAGACATGAGAGGACTTTATCGATACAACATACTGAGAATACACCAGTTGATATATGTGGGCTTGACTCACCTATAAGATCCTATGACTTGGTTCATCCTTAGGTCTAGAAGTTTTAGACTGTCATCCCTGACACAACAAAGTAAATAGTAACCATCTGCAAAAGAAAAACAAGCCCTGAGTATGCTGGGAATTATCCAAAAGTTGACAATACAGTGGGGAAATATAGAAAGCAGTATATGTTACTAGAATCAAAAACTTTTTAGGAGGCTGAAGTAAACTTAATTTCAATTAAATATGTAGTACTAATTCAAAGACAATATAGGAACTAAAATCAGATTTAATTTATAAAGAAAAGTTTCAGGCATTACTAGGTGGAATTTTTCCATAATTAAGTTTCAGTAAATCAAACTCTGCTATTCCACATTTATAGGATATAAGGTGATTTTATTTTAATTTAGATCATTCAGCAAAACCAACTAAATAGTTTTTCAATATTATGCTTGGATGTTTTCATAAAAGGAGGTCTAAATTGCAACAAAATAAAATAAAGTGATTTTATAGAAAAGAATAGACATATATCATCACATGGGTTAGCAATAAATATATAAGCAGAAAAAAAAGAATAAACTGACGCTCGCCTTTTTAAAAATATTTTGTAACGTTAGATTAAATAGACACTAACGGACATTTCCCAAATATGCTGAAAACAGTAAATTATGAAAAAGTTAATCGACATGAAACTAATTCAGTAAATTTTAGCCAAGAAAAGGAGAAGGATAAGAAATTCTATCAATTTTTTAACATGAGCTTATGGAAGTGGGGTCTGTGTACATCCAATTCTTGCACAAGTGAACCAATAGCAGAAGGTAAGAAGATAAGGATGACAAAAACTGTTAAAATAGAAAATTAGAAAGTAAAAATGATCCTGGATACAAAAACTTGACAACATTAAAACAACAAATTGGGAAGACAAGGATAGGCAAGCAGGGATGTTACACATATGAGGAGACATGAAAAACAAAAATTATAAAATATAACTGAAAATATGAAGCCATGAATTACGGAGAAAGAGGTCAAGAAATTAGCCGAATATATTTGAAAAAAGATTCAGAGGAAGTGAAGAGAATAATATTATGGTAAAAGACTATGACTAAATCAAAGACATGGTTAGTAATTAAGTTATTGTTGATTAGCTTGAAACCACAGCTCCTTTTGTTTTGATACTCGTATAACCATGGAGTTTCGGCAATGGGAAATAAAATAAACAAAATCACCAAAATATCCTCAGAGAATTACTGAAAAGGTGAAGAAATGATGAAAAAGCTTTATTGACAAGGTGTAAAAGCAGTATATTAGAGTTGGTACTAAATATTTTATTAGGCTATTCCTACTTAATCCCTAAACCAAATAAGGTAAATAATAGTAATGAGTAATTCCAGTTAATGATTTTAAGTTTAATTTTACATCATTATATTTACACACACAATGATAGTATTATGGATAAATATTAGATGATTGAAAAACAAGACTAATTACCAACCAGAGTTATTATATGTTTAAAATGGAAAGCCGATTGTGAAAGAGTGATAATGTTGCATTAATAACTAAATTATAAGTATAATATCTCTAATATTTTTAGACAGAAACCCACATTATTACAACAAATAATAGAAAACTCTACTTAATATAAACCTCAATACGAACTAATGTAGATTAGGGTGATTTGGGATAGGTAATTTATACAATTGCTGTTAATTCATAGCCAGCATGTGAAATTCACCTCAATTGATTGGATTTGAAGAATAAAATGTATTATAAAAATGTGGGATTTAATCCGTTTAAGATGAGAAAAATTGATATCAACTTTTCAATTTTTATTTTGAAATAAAATAAAGGCATCCTGATGGGTAGACCATACGCGCGTCTCGAAAGTAAGGAATTGAATTCACATTGAATTTAAGAATATAACTTATGAACGTAACTTAAACATAACTTAATCCTAGATCTTGTACCGTTCACAATGGCCTATCCCAAAAATGTTAAGCTAATGAGAAACCCAGTTACTTTTTCAAAGTTGGCCCACGAGATATCTACTTTTACTTTACTTTTGACTCCAAGGATGGACCCAATTACGGTCCAAGAATATAATTTATCTTACTGGTTCTCAAAGTCTTTGATTCGCCTATGGTTTAAATGAGGTCTGTCTCTAACCAAGTCAATAAGTATGGGCTCCATCTTGAATATCAAGGATTGTTTATTCTTAATTCTCTTTCTCGTCACAAGTGGCGCTAGTATGCAAGCCACGATCGCTCGTGACTGGATAATTTTATGCCACAACAAAACGTAAAAGATGAAAATGAGCCAGCCATCTTTTGGGTAAATTCCATAAGTTACGTTAATAAGTATTATGAACGATTCCGTTCTCAAGTTTATGCTCAACTCTTAATTTCACTGTTGTCTTCAACTGTTAAATTTTTACGATATGTTCTTACATTAAAAGTGATCCGACCTTATGTTTTGCCCATGAAAAGTTTGATTTCGTCAAACATCCCGCGGAGAGACGAGGGTCTTTACCCTTTAACTTCAATGTTTCAGGATCTTTATTAGATTTGTCAGTATTCAGAAAGCCATTTCCAAATGCAAAATTTCAAATCAAAGTCTGTTAATAATGAGTAGATACAATAAAATTCACTGAGGAGGCCGTCACTTGGTGGAATTCCATATGAGATAAAATATGTAGGTTTTTGCTTAGTTTCATTTCAACAGAATATTATAAACACGACCGGTTTCGCGCGATTATCGTCATCATTTGTTCTTATCGTCACCAGATGATGACGATAGTTCGAAAGCGGTCGCGTTTATAATATTCTGTGGAAATAAAACAAAGAAAAAATCTACATATTTTGTGTCAATGACTAAAATGTTTTAAGACTTGTTTACCGCTAGAAATTTAACCAGGATGCTCTTTAGAACCTTTTGTGTCATGTTAAGCACTATTTTTAGGGAGGTCGTAAAGTTGACTGGTGAGAAAAAAAAGTCTAACGATAAGTCTCTTCTTTCACCCTTTTCGCTAGTGCTCCATCATCATTTGGTAGAGCAACCAAATATAACCAAAGCGGAAGAAAGAAATCGTCCTTGTAACCCAAAAATCCAAGATTATTTATTACGAATCCTGAAGCAACAATCAACATTCTATGGAGGCTAGACTTTTGCTCCCTGAGCACTCACCGATCACGTCCGTCGTGCAAATGTATTTTCACTCTAAATTCACTCAGAGAGTATGTCCGTGTCCTTTCTTTTCAGAAAAAAACTTGATCAATTATACTAACGTAAAGCATAAGACTGTCGGTGCTTGAAAAGTGCATTATGATCTCCAAGGTAAGATTTTTAAGGATTAATACAACCATATTAAAATGTTTAAACGTAAGTACCTAAAAAAATTATGCGGAATTACCATACTATATGAAAGAGGAAGGATAAGAACGCAAAGTTCCCTCCATAGTGCACCCTTCGCCCCAGAATGCCTTCCCTATTCAATTCATTGGTTATGAAGTGCACTTCAATACTGCTCTATACAATTTTGCCTTATGCATTTTACAATAAAAATTACAACAAGATAGGAAACTATAGTGACAAGTGGAGATTAATTGCCTAACCATGCGGAAACCAGTGGATATCCTCGGTTCATACATGTGGTGTATCAGGCAAAACATCCTTACGTTGCAGGTCGGGGAGTCGCGCCGCTATCGTTCCAATGCTGTGCGGAAATACAATTCCCAGAATGCGCACTCCATGTATGAGGGGACAGCATAAATCCACCTTAAACTGGCGCCAAGGTTTTTCCGCGAGTGTTAGAGCAATATCGTATTTCCTGCACAAACTACTAGTGTCTCTGTTCCCACGAAGCCTGGCAACAAAAATCAATTATTTTACGTGCAAATTAACGCAATGGCACTAGGCATAGGTTGAAGTCTTTCCCGGCGATGGCTCTTTTGAAGAGCATTGAATTCCAGCGGAAGACAGGATAAAAGAAAATACTTGGTAATTCCGCAGGAATTAATTTCCTGTGGAATAGACAGGTGTATTATGATTCGAAAACGGATAGATCCCATAAAGTTACAACTGAAAGAAAAAGAATTTAACCTGAAGACGTCTGCTTTGATGCTAAAGAAAGGTTGTGTAAGAGTAAAATCAGCATAAATGGGCAGAAATTCGAACGAATAAAATGTCTAAATGATGACAACATCGTTAAAAAAAAACCTGAAATAGACACAAACACTCCCCTCGGCGTTCAAGATCCTTTCGTGGGGATTACAAATCTGGATAAGAATTTTACGAATCTTCACGATGCCCAGGGCTTCCACGTCGATGAGAATTCTTATATATTACCTCGTTCTTGGTGGCATTATATATCGTATATGTTTTGAATGCATTAACGGTGGAGGTAATTTTCTCGTTTCGTCGCATCATAACACCGTAATTCACGCCCGAAGCGCCGGGCTCTCGCCCACAACTCTTTGGCTCGAGTTACAGGGGAGAGAAGAGCTCCCGCAGCTTAGCGCACCTGAATAGAGCTCTCCTATATCCTCACCAATGGCAGTAGGTACGTATCGAAATAGTAGTGTCGACAAAGCCAGGGTTACATTGAAAATGAGCTAAATAAATACATAAAGACGTTCAGTTGTGCATATATAAAATTATAATATAAATAATAGCAATTCCAATACAGAGCTAGCGACGCTATGATTCAGAAATTTGGAAGAAGATTTCACACAACCGAGGTTCACGTGAAGTAATCAGAGGTAAAAATTTCCATTTAAAACAACGGTTATCACGTAGGTTATCTTGTTCTGTGTTCGCCTTAATGTCTGCGTTTAATCTAAGGCATATGCATGGGCAGAATAGAGATAGACAAAACACTGTAACCCCGAAATCCTTACGAATTCCCTTATCATGAAAACAGCAGGATTTCGACTAAGATGCTAAAAAAACAATTAGGTTGAATTATCCAAATTTCGCCCCCGCCCGCAAACATCTCCCACGACCTCCCAATGTACACTCGTCCTCTCCACTCAATTAGAGGATTTTAAAGATGCCATGCCAAACTTGGGGGTGGTGAAAATACACCAAACATTTGTTCAGCATTTTCAGCCACGAAAATAATTATTGCACACCACAGGGGACGAAACATAAACGTTGAGAATGACATAAACATAATCGACATAAACGGTGAGAAAATATATCCAAGGCGTGATTTTCTTTCCGAGCATCGTTTTCACACGAATCGCTCCAATATTTGACAAAAAACATGAGTATTTGCGGAGAAAATAAAGACAATATTCACTAAGCAGGTGCTTAAAGCAAACAAGAAACTGCAGATTTGTATTCTGCGCCGGAAAAATGGATATAGTATCGCCACTTAATATATGTATTCTCCTGCGCCGACCGGGTTAGCCTGGTGGGTGTGGCGTGCTCGCCGGCTAACCCAAAAAGGGTAGCGGGTTCGAATCCCGTCCAGGGCATGGATGTTGTGTTTGTGCAGATGGGTTTTTTTCTGCGAGTTGAAGAGGTGCGAAATGACCATAGCCGTCGAAGCACCCTGTAAACAAAAAATACTACTGCTGTATTCTCCTGTTGCGGGTAATTAGTAATATATCATTTCTCCAGTCACATCACTGTTAAAACGTCGCTTACTACTACGAATAAACCCAGTCTTTGATGGCATCTACGAAGGTTTCGACGCGAAACCATGATCGGGAGATGAGGGGCAGGGGAAGTCCGAGGCGGGAGAAAGATAATTCACGAACGAGAAATAATACGGAATGCATTCTTAGTTCACAGGAAGCCTGAGGAATTAATAGTAAAAAGAACGAGGTCAGTCAGTGCGAAGCGTAACCGAAGACCGGGGAAAAGGGAATGCGTTTTCAGAGAGGGGGAAAAAATGCGTTGCTGCGGTCTCAAAACGCGGAAGGTACTTCAACAACCTTTTTGCCGCGCTCTAACCCAGAAAACGTTTCAACCTTCGCATCCTTTTTTTACAGAACGACAGGAACGATGAAAACGCAATCGACATAATATGGAGCTAATTATACATCTTTCCAAATCACAACTAACAGGCTCCCAAAAAAAGATTAGGCTGGGACTGGTTATTTTTTCGGGCGTTCGGAAATTCCTAGTTTGGGGCGGGGTGGAGGGGACGGGAGTCGTTCCCTCCGTCCTTCTTTTATATCTCCCTCCTGGACCAACCGTGGATTGACCCCCAAGGCGCGGCCGAGAGCCCACGCCACCCTCCCTGGCCACTACCAGTCCGCCTCCGTTTCAGAACCCCGGCTAAAAAAAAAAAACGTGGAATGCAGTGAACGTGGGGAGAAGACTCGTACCTCGAGATAGGTCAAGTGAGGTGACCTTCCCTTGCAGGAGGATGTCATTGGCGGCCGTGGAAGAGCCGTCTCCGCCCATCCTGGCGTCCCAGAACCGTATTCGCTTGTCGAAGTGACCGCTTATGATTGCCGATCCGGAGCCGTCGCACGTCACCAGGTCGTTGCAACTGGACCCGGCGAATTTCGTCTCGATGCCTGACCCGGTCCGGCACGACACAATGCAAAGGAAGGAGGATCGTGAAAAAAAATCTCCAAGACAGGGATGAACAATAAACTAATAAAATATAATGATGATGGTGATGATGAAGAAAGAATGATGAAGAAAAAAATATACTAATAAACTAACAATATATAAAAAATAAATCACGAATAAAAGACAGCGATATCCATAACACAAGAACAACGAATGTGCTTTATACCGTATCACGGTGAAACTCGTGGTGGTCAACAAGAAAATCTGTGGTAAATCAAAGTTCACTGTGGAGGCCGTCACTTGGTGGAAATCCATGATAGAATGATGGTTTTTTAAAAAAAATAACTCTTATATTTCCACAAAAGATAAAAATTACAAACACGACCGGTTTCGGCGATGATCGCCATCATCTGGTCACAAGGAAATAGTCACAACTAATTCTCTTATCTCTATGGATTGATCAAGAGTTAAACTGGAGAAATAAAATGATTGATGGCTTGAAAGGATTCAGAAAAGTATACACCGGAAGAGAAGACCGAACTATAAAAAGAGTTGGAGAACCACCAAGGAGGTGCACTATAGTAGTAGAACACTGATGATTATGAATTACCAGATGTTGGCGATCATCGCCGAAACCGGTCATGTTTGTAATTTTTATCTTTTGTGGAAATATAAGAGTTAGTTTTTACATGAATTCTAATAAATGCATTAAACCAATTTTAGCCTATTCTCTTTAGCAAAGTTCACTGTGGAGCCCGTCACTTGGTGGAATTCTAAGACAGAGTGATGTTTTTTTTAATAACTACTATATTCCCACAAAAGATAATAGAATGAAAATAAAATTCAATAAAATTTATTTTGTGGAAATATGATAGTTAAAAAACCATCACTCTTTATTCTCTTTAGGTTCAGATCTTATGAGGAAAATTCAATGAAGACTTGGAAAATGAGAACAAACATTGGCAAATTAAATCCTCAATAAATATCGTAAGTACGATCATTCTACCGTCCGATCCCAAATTACCATTGTCATATAACTGATTACAAAAATACCTTTCCTGCAAATAGTCGGTCTACTCCCAACATTTCCTACAAAATTTTTTTTGTAAAAAAATGTTTCAACTCTTTCTTTTCCATTCCCTTGCCATGAACATATAAAATGCAAAAGGCTAAATATTTTTGATTAATTGCAGTCCGTCTATATTTCTGCAGAAATTTCCTAGTATAAGAACATTTTCATGTACCGAGGGGCATTTAAATCGTGGATATAACGATTTCGATTGAAATAAATGTTTGGATTTTGCAATCACCTTTTTTAAACACATAGTATCAATAAAAAAATGACATAGTCGCCGCAGAGTATACTCTTGGAAAATATCGTTATCCCAAAAAAAAAAGGTTGTCAATTGTTTCAACAATGGTTCACCACGACCCACATTACGAAAAAAATAAAAGAAATTCTGGCCGCGTTTACACTCGAGTGTCTGAAAGGAGGGGGGGAAGGGGGTGGGAGGAGTAAAAATTATCCGCGACCAGCTAAAAGAGAAAACTATATCTATTAATTCCAGAGACATTAGCAAGCAAACACTAAAATAAGGGAGCCGCCGTATTACAAGGGCACCAATAAGGGTGTGGAAATGGAGGGTATTCCTTAAATGAAGGAGGAGGCATTATTATTAGGCTTCGTTTTAGGAGGGGCGTAGAATAGGGATCGGATCAAATAAACCGGAGATGGCGGGTGGAGGCCAGGAGCAAGGGAAATGGAAAGTGCGGCGAATCACAGGGGGTTTCCGAAATGCGTAAAGAGCAGAAATAATAAAGAACCAAAGGGTCGGGAGTGCCCCAAGATAGATAAGGCGTAGGAAGGCGGTTCGGAAAATCTGAGGAAGCCGAAAGGGACGACGAAAACATTATAATATTTTCGCCGTCGGGTGATAGCGAATAAGGTGTCCCTCTGGTCCCCCCCCCCCCTCTTATTTCTTTCCATCATTGTCACCCTGGGTGAGAGTGGACGGGGAAGGGGGGAGGGGGGGCGAGGGTTAGACGCTGAACACGTGAGAACTTACAAGTTTCATATGGTGGCAAATAACTTAACTTTAAGAAATACAAGCGTTATTCGCAACTTCAACGTACTGATCGAACAACTCTGGCGCCCTTCTCGACCAAGGACATGATTTGATCAGTGGTACATGATTTGACAGTATAAGTGTTATTTATGTGCCACTTAAATTTTCGAATTAATCTTGAATACAATGAATATTATGGAAAGTATAAATTGCACAATATGAAATTTCAAGTCGTGATTAACGCAGTAAAAAAAATAAAAACTGACTTCAGTCCCTGCATTCCCACTCCCCTATGTCACTTCCCCCGATCAAAATAGACTATTATTAGAGAGATTATCAGATTTGAAACAACAATATCATAGTGCTATATAAACACGACCAAAGAAATATAATATAAATTATTAGCTAAATATTTGAGATAATACTAATTTTAGTGCTGTACAAGAATAATATCAAGGAAAACTTGACAGAAATGAATAAAGAACATTGTGACATATGTCTTACTTAAATTAAAGATAAGTTTCTTAAAATAATAAGGCTTCAACCTGAAGACACTTCGATATTTGAAGATAGACCTCACCAAGCTCAACGGCGTGTGAAAGTACGCATATAAAGGGTACAGTCGGAGTCAGCTTCTTTCTGTACCATATTATGTGTCCCAGAAAGATACGATGCGCAAAAACCATTCACCTTATACTGGAATCGGGAATTGTCGCTAGATGTCACCGGGACTCAAGCCCCCCCCGTTCAGTAGCCATGATCTACCAAATAGATTACCATTAAACTCCAGACCGCTCGCTTAAAACCACAAGGAATCGTAACTTACAACATCTCAACCATTTGAGTAAACCAAACTCGAAATCCACTATTTTATCTTCATAAAACTTCTGTTGCGAGTTACTGAGCGGTCGAGCAAGAATCAATTGCCTTCATGAAGCATCCATAGTAATAGTAAGAAATGGTTTCCTCAGTTACGCCTACGTCTACTTAATACCCTGAAAGCCACCGCAAGGGCGTGTGGCAGGGGGTGAGTGATCTATCATCAGGCATGCATTCCCACATGCATATATCAGATATAATACTCTTGGAGAGAAACAATTTACATGCTAAAATTTCAATGACAAAGGAAAATAATGACAGGCGCGGAAAAAATCACATTACATTTAATTACATAAATTTAATTACATGCAAGATAATATACATATATACACTAGCTACCTGAACCACTATTAACTCGGAGTCTGCGATGACACTTATTTTGATCTATAATTGTGAGTTGAAAAAATGACATATTATAACGGTCTTTTCGACAGTCTATTTCTCTATAATAAATGAGACACCATGAGGTCGGACTTGGTGGAACGAATTTATATTCATTGTAAAAACTTTTACAAACGTCCACAAAAATTTTTGTGGATATTTGTAAAAGTTTTTACAATGAATATGTCTATTTCTCTGATTTTATTATTACGCGATCTGAACTACCGCAATGGATGTAGGGGCTCGTAATATATATATTTGACTTTTTTTTACTAGAGTGATCTTCATGGAATCTGCATAATAGATTTGTGCCTGTACTTCAACCTACGCTCGGCGAGTTGTTTCCTACCTAATGCTTCCAATGTTCTTCTTACACTGCTGCGTTGGTCGCAACAACCTTTCACAAAACTAGATCCTATACGCCACACTCTCGATCCAACTCCAACACCAATCCTGTCTCACGAGGGTCCCACCACACACAAACACAGTCGAGGCATATTGGAGTTGGGGCCTAACTAATGAAAATCGACAGCGCTCGTGCACCGTCTCATTGCATTTCCTGGTACCCTTCTTACGAATCCCAACTTTTTATTTGTTTATCCTAAAATTTCCCGAACATGTTTACCCCACGATTAAATTTAGTCACAAGGTGGAACGACAACCCCATGACTCGGACGAGTACTGCTCCCATGGTCCTAATTTCCGGGGAGAAAGGTGAAGGTGTTACTCTCCTCTTTATCTAAATTTAATGTGTCAGAACTGCATCAGCCCGTGTACATATATGAGTTAAAGAGAGAACAATGAACGTAAGAAGCACGAATTTACATCACGTCGGCTCTCTCTTGTAAAAAAAATACCCACCCACCGTGAGAAGATTTTGATGCGAAACCGCATCGCGAGCAGCTGCAGCGCTTGACGCTTTAAAATACGTCAGCACGTCGATGAGACCGGTCACGCTGAACGCGAGATGATGATGCGATAACGCGAACGCATTAGGACCAATGAACAGACGCGAGGCGAGCATTAAAAACCGCGATGCGAACGGCGGAATGGGAGGATGAAAAGAAAGAACAATGAAATGGGAAGGGGCGCCCACCACATCCCCCGTGACAATGGGAGAGAGAGAGAGAGAGGGAAGATTATAAGC
>WURS02438797.1:0-15145 GCA_011762765.2 Rhinocypha anisoptera | reverse complement strand
TATCACCCTCTCGATCCCATACCTCATTCTCCCTTTCTTCAAATCCCATCTTCTCCCTAAAACCCTACCCTCGCACATCTATCTCCTCCCCTCCCTTCACCCTGTTCCACCGAACCCTTATCCATTCCCCCCCCCCCTACTAAGAACTGCTTCCAACCCCCTCTCACTCTGTCACCCTCCGGTCTCCACCAACAGAAGCTGCCCACTCTTTCCCCCTCCAGACACCCAACCCTCTTGTATCTACCCTCTTGTCTCAAAAATCGCCACGCCTTAAGTCATCTCCGGCCGCATCTCCTCGGGCACCCCTTCCGCGTTTCGCATCCGGAGTCCCTCCCGCCTGCTGCTAAAATAGTAATTTCAATATTAATAACAACCTCGATTCGCCAGAAGATGATAAAAGCGCGCTCCTTTCAACTCACGTATCTTTTTTCCCTTTCATTCGCACTCCCGGAAAGAAGAAAGGGAGATATTAAGGATCTGATATCCAGAAGGATAAAGCTGGTAAATCCATATGGGTATGACATAAAACTTCGTCCTGTTTGGAGGATTCGAGACGCTGGATAAAATTTTAAGAATCTGACGTTCACAAAAAGATATTTCGAATGGGTGAGAGATAGAAAATATTGATACAAGAGGAGATGGAAATATTGTCTTTCCCAAATATATTTATTTGAAAGTGATAAATTTCTTACCGTCTTCATCTATATGTTACAAATTGTAAAACCCAATATAAAAAATGCTTACGTCTGAAGGGCTGTAAACGTGATTTCACTTCCCAATTTTATATTTCACCGTAAAGAAATTAATGCATGCAAAGTCACAAAAAACATTGTGGTCGAAATTCACTCCAAACATTGATTGTTCCTATCCAATAAACTTCGTACTGGTTCAATTCTTTCAAATACGCTTACCAAATAATCATGGTTTTGTTGTTGCGAAACATAGATTTCTCCGGTCTAAAAGCCTAATGCTCATTAGATAATTTTTAATTATTTTTATAAATAATCACATGGCAGTAATGGGATATAAGAATATGCATACATAATGTAGCACCCGCCAACTAACGAAAGCATTCAATAAATTACAGAAAATTTGAAAAGAGAAGGAAACATGTAAAAGGAAAAAAATGTGATGAATAGAAGGGAAGGATATAGTAAAATATTGAGTATGGAATTAGCTCACTATAGAGGAGAAATTTGTTACTCATGTATGAGATGTGAGACGACTAAATCAAATTAATCACCCTTAAGTTGGTTTGGTAGGGGAGGGTAGAGGCCACTAAGTTCTGAGCCCAACGGCGCAACGCCCAAAGACTTGGCGTGCAAAAATAATACGTCAGGGTATTGCGGCCAGTTCCTATCCTTGTGAAGCCTGCGGTTTTCCAGGATGATCTGGTACCCAGATAATCACATAGTATCGTAGCTGGAAGTATCCAGAGGCTTCACCGGGATTTGTACGGGGCCTCAGTTCCGAAACCAAGCGATATATGAACTGGACTTCCACGGCGAGGAATAGACGTTAGACCTGTATTTATTTCTAAAAGTTGTTTATATATTTATGTATGTATGTATATATAATCATATATATATATATATATAAACAAATAAAGAGATATAGTTGAGAACAGAGACACAAATAAAAAGGACACTCACAGGAATTATTTCGAACTTTTCGGCGGATGGACCGCCTTCGACTGCGACAGAGAGAGTACTCACTCTCTCTGTTGCAAACGTCCGCAAGAATTTCTGTGAGTTTCCTTTTTATTTGTGTCTCTGTTATCAACTATATCTGCTTATTTGTTTATATGTGAAATGAGCTTCACCACCACCAAGATTTCTTTAGTGTATATATATATATATATATATATAGAATAGCACGGCCACAGGGGTGGCGACGAAAAACACAGAACACAGAGAAAAATGACACTCACAAGTTTTTTCCCAATAATTTCTTTCTCGAGGCGTAGTTGGCAGAAAACATATATATATATATATTGGTTCGAACACTAGTGGAACGTACAGAGACACAGCACACAAAAAGAAAAACACAGTGGTGAAGAATTTTTCGTGGCACCACCGAAAATTCTTCACCACTGTGAGTTTTTTTCATTTTGTGTCCTGTCTCTGTACGTTCCACTAGTGTTCCAACCTATATTATTCACATTGTGAACCTTTTCGAAGTGATTATATATATATATATATTTATGAGTGTTATATATATATACTTTTGAGTGTTATTTCTTTCTGTGTCCTGTGTTTCTCGTCGCCACTCCTGTGGCTGTGATATATATATTTATTTTTATTTATATATACATATATATATATATATATGTGGTATATGTTTCTCCTAGTTGATAATGGTGGCGGTAGCCATCGAGATATCCACAGTAGGTCCAATCTTTTTTTTTCTATTACTATTTCGTTTTTTGTGTATTGTGTATTATATATATATTTATTTATGTGTGTGTATATATATTTTTTTTTCTGAAAATTATATCACGTAATTGACTGATTAAGATCAGTGATTCGTTATTACACGTACAACTTAAATTTTGTGTTATAACAACTTCTTTACATGAAGTTTAGTGAGATTAGATAACTAATAACAATTAGGACTTACTAATTAGTAGTGGAAGCATTCGATTCCTCTTTTCTTTATACATGAGACGATCTAGGTCACGAATAAATAACCACGTTTCATTTAGATGGGGCATAATGTCGTGAGTTTCGATTTTAATGGGGTACGGAGAATATAGGATCAGATAATATTCCTCTTAATCTTCACATAAAATGGTGAATTCTTCCAATAGAGGTAAATTAGTCAGAATTTGCCAGAACATAATTATCAATTTCAGCAGAAGGAGAAATTAGTGGTTTATGCTTATCTGTTAATTTTTTAACATTAATCTGATTAATTTCACTATATCATTCACAGGGTAGAGGAAGAAGGGCAGTCAATAGGTAATGAACTTGGGGAATTAATCGAGTAAGAAAGCTTCTAATAGAAACGGGGGACTGGAAAGCTGAGGTAAAGAAACAAGGAGATGTATCATGCAGGAGGAAAAGGTAAATGGACAAAAAAAACCTCCAAGTGAAATTTGAAGTTTAATGGAGAGTGCGTTTAGGGATCACGTAGTATTTTAAACGCTAAAAAGGACGAAGGAAAAAACGGAAGGAAAAAATTGAAAAATAAAGATATTTTCTTCAATAATGCTTTAAATCAATTGTTATGTCTTGGATAGACTGTAATTATTTCAAATTAAGTTGTCAGGTATTAAGAACAGAACTGGTCAAATAGGTCAATAACCGACGGTATTTGAAAAAAAAACGTGCCAGTGGACTTTATTAACGCGCTAATTCTTGAGAGCGTTCTAAGAGTTTCCTCACTCTAAGAAATAGTCGAGGTTTCGAAAGATACATAACTGTTTTCCTCTAAAAAAGCAAACTAACTTCATATAACCGTTAAAGTTTGCTCTCAAATTTTCTTTGCCATCGAACAGCACTTAAGTAAATGAACTTGGGCGTTGTTGATAAAACGAATCCCGAACACCCAGCAGCGATCATGTTTTCAAGTCATTTGGCTATTCTATTTATCGCAGTAACTTAAAGAACTATCACGGTACTTGTTATCTCAGGCCTGCACCGTGCTCTCAGATATGATGATGGTGTTCGTCACGAAGTCCGAAAGCAACGAACGAAACGATAGGTCTTCAGAAATTTCTTTAGTAATCATATTATTTTCCATTAAACTCACATGTCTACCCATATAATGAGGATTAAAATGATTAATAATGTGTATTTCAACGATTGCACAGGAAAAAATAAAACTTTTCGCTTTCCACAAAATTGTATTATTTATTTTCGACCGGTTTCGTCTATATAGTAAACATCATCAGGACATGGCTTCGTATAAGTTTAGGAATGTGATTATATAAGGGTTTTAAAATGGCTTTCCTAAGGAAATCTTCTTACACGGGTAGACAATTAAGATTACTGACCTGCAATAGAAACCAGATGAGTTATTCTATCTACGATACAAAAATATGGTTAGAGAAAAATAACTCTGTATAAAAGAAAAGATATTGACAGATATTAACCGATGAATTAATACATGTTTTTCTAAAAATTAAGCTATATAAACAGGGATCGGCATCAAAGCAATATTTTTTTCCTCTTGAGGTTGATTAAATGAACGGACGAATAAGAAGGCATCAAACGAAAGGTGGAGTCAAAGAAGTTGTTATCCCTAAACATATAGTCTTTCATTTATAGGTATAACGCCACAGTATTTCTCTGAGTAAAATGCTGCGTAAGCAAAATTGGGATTTCAGTCATTTGTTCGGATGTGGGCATGAGCAAAGAACATAACTTCCCTCAGAGTGGCAAGCTGGATAATAATCAAGCTGAATGATAGACAAATTAATCTTTGAACTGCAAACTTAGGATAGTGATCAATAAAGGAGACTAAGCACCGTCCGACTGGTTGTGCCTCTTTCATTTGGTAGCCAATAATCAATGATCAATAAAGAAATACTCCGGAGAGTTATCGAAGATAGAACCATATGATGAAAATATACTTGCAATATGGGATAGAGTAATAGGACAGATATCGAGGCATCATGGTGAAAACCTAATTTAAAAGTGTCTTAAGAGGGAATAACTCTATTTAATGGTCATGTATGGTGTATGAGACAGAATGATGGAGAATGTTACAGTTAAGAGAGTCACAGTAACGGACTGAAAGAGGAACAGCACCTAAGGATCTGTGAAAGTAGAATGCCTATAATGATGACTTGATTTTAACAGGACTATTAATGTTATAGCAATACATTTGGACAACATGAATGCTTTCGATTATACTACGAAACTGTATCATTTTTTCGTATGGTAAAGACAGTAAATTTACATACCCTAAATGTAAAATAAGGGTATATGAAAATTATAGGAGTATAGTTAGAAAAAAATGAGCCAAAGTCATATAGTCATAGCCTTTTCTTCATAATATTACATTAATAATATTTACCTAATATATTAATGGAGCTAAAATTCGTCGTTCAACTATAACGGAAGAATGATGCAGAGAGATTCTGTGCATATGTGGTTGTCATCATTTGGTACACGTGTTGAATTCAACTAATAAAAAGGTAAAGTCACTGGTGCCAGGCTCACGTTTGAGAAAATTCATATTCGTACAATTCAAGATCACTTTTTTCCACTATATTAATGTATAGGTAGTTTCGACGCATAGGCGTTATGCATAGACGCAGGTACGTTATAATGACGTCTTATCGTGGAAATGGTTAAAAAATCTCACCATCAAAATTCAGCTAGTCCCTGGGCATGTTCACTATTTCAGTAGAAAACGGGATTTGAAGTATATTTATAAATCAATTTCATTGAAACATTCGTTTCCAGTGATCACTTAAAGTAATAACGAAGTTATCAATACGAAGGTGTAAGGTATTCGGCGAATGTTATTTTCTTGTCTAAACCCCTCTCCCATTCAAAGACGACGATGGCCAACCTTGGCTTTAAGGAAAGGTCATATTTTCCACGTCGTCGCCCTTTTCTCAATTAGCGCTCGAGAGTAGAATGAAGATAGGGCAAGTGAGTCGAACTCGGCTCGCCAGTCCATTTGACCCTCCCCTCGCACATCCACCCGCAGGGACCCCCCTCCTACCCTCCGCCACACCAATGATGCCGTTCCCTGCCTCCAAGGGCACGGAGGAAATGATGGGAAAAATCGATCTCGATAACAAATCTTCGAAATTCGCCCTTTTCCTTCTTCTCAACCGCACTTGGGGATCATTCCGATTCGTCACCCGAGAAAAGGGAAGTGAGAGGGGAGAGCCGGGAGATGGATAGGGAGAAGATATTACCCCTTCTCCCCCATTCGCTAACGAAAGGGTCCTCAGAAACCAATAACAAAGAAAGGGCAGATGAGACCACGGTGTCGATATGAGTCCCTCATTAACTGCCATCCCGTCTCTCCTTCGTCCCGACACTTGACATCTCCGAATAAAGACCTACGCACCCTTTTCTAACCCAATAGATAGCCATTCTATGGGTGGAAATACCGAGATGGAAATCAAACTTGATCTTCCATTAGTAGTATCCAGGACCCATAACTCTAATTGGAGAGAAATCCACTAAGTTATTTTTTTTACCTCACCACCTGCCATTCAAAGAAGTTCCCTCGGTACTTTTCCCTCGTTTCTTTAGCACTTTTCCTTCTCGGTACTTTTTCAGGAGCCTACTTGTTATGAAGAGGGTCCACCACACATAATACCTCGTTCCAATATGAACATAAAAAACATGGCAATAATACCAAAATAATTTAAAGCGTTGCTCAGTTTCATTCTTTAAACTTCACTTTAACTCGACTGTCTGTCAAGGAAGAAATATTTTTCGGGGCTACATGTAAAAATAGTCAAATTCTGATCTTGAAGCAACCGTGAATTCCTCTGATAACTAAGTCTTCGTTGGGAATCATATGCAATTGATTGTTCAATTAAACTTACGTGCTTTAAAAATAAGCCGACTCAAATATATGCCTAATACAGCACATAGTCTTAAATGAACCTTCCCATTTGCAGGTATATATGACCTTAATGCAACATTCAGGTAGAATACGCACATAAATTTGAGTATATAGAACGCAAAGAGAGACAAAAAAATGAAAGGATGAAAGAGTAGCAAAAAATATCGAAAATCTCCCTCATCCGCTTCCCAAAAAGCCAACCCCCTTGCCATTCTTTCCTCCAATAAGTCGATACCAATCTTCAATTACCTGATTAGCAATCGACAAAAAGCCTCCTTTTTTGCTTTCCCGGTATCTCTCTTCTTTATTTATTTTTATCCACTTTTGATGTAAGGAGAGTAGAACGGAGACGGTGGGAAATGAGCGTGGCAAAGAAAAGAAGAGAGAGAGAAACTGCCGGTTTCCTAACCCTCCTTAAATCTTTCTCTCTCCCCATCCCTCTTTCCTTGAATCGGCAACAAGAGAGCTGAGAGATGAAGAAGAGCGACAGAGAGAGAGTCTACTGCTTGATGGAAAGGGCTCTCCCATCCAGTCTCCACTCCGAGCTCCTCACTCGCAGCTATCTCAGGAAGCCGTGTCTGGCATCCCCTATTGTTTCCATTCATCCACTCTTTCTCCCATGCTACCACACTTCCCCTCTCTCTCTCCCTTTGCCTCACAGCTCATCCCATTCCTGCGTCTTTCCCTTAAATGGAAGAGCTGGAAGTCTAGAAGACCCCGCAAAGTACTAAATCACCTCTCAAAATTGTCCTCGGCCCTCAGAAGTTCCCTTCCTCCTCCACGGTTGCAATATTTGGCGGAGGCGTCATTTCCGTCCTTCACTTACCAGAGGAGACATTCCCCTAACGCCTCACCATCCCCTCTGATTTTCGCCCCTATTCCCCTCCCACTTTCCTTGGGGTGACCTCGACTTTCTCCTTCCCCTCCTCCACCTCCAAGCAGCAGGGCAGAGACCTCTTTCTCCGACGTCTCCTTTAGCTCCTGCAACCGACCTTTTTCTTATCCCTTGGGAATCTTTCTTTCCTTGTCCCTTACTTCGTTCCCCTACCGTATCCACCATCCCAATACACATATCTGTTGCAGAACCAGCTGCTCACATACATAGACACATTAAGACACCGGCCCACACACAAATACACACGTACGATCAAAGAGACGGAGACGGGAGGAAGGGGTTGACTCCCGCGCATTCTCCGTCCCCCTCCTCCTCATTCCCCCACTCCCCCCCCCCCCTTAATCTCTTGGGTCCCCTTTTGCCTCCTTCCATCTCACTCCTTTATGAATCCCCCTTAGCCATAAGAATCGCATTCTTCCACCGCCGCCGCATTTCCCCACCTTATTTTCCGCATCGCATACTTTTCCCATTCCCTTCGTCTTCATTTCCTCCTTCCCTCCCTCGACCTTCTGCCCTCCTCGACCTCAGCTTTCTCCGTCCTCCTCTCTAAAACTACTCAGGTCCCATTCCTTTGTGCCCCCTCTCATTCCCCCATCAACTCCGCCTCCTCGCCGTCGCTCGAACGCCAGCCTTCCGAGTCAACGTTTTTCTTTATACTCACTCTTTTTTCTTTTTTTCACTCCACCCTCCTCAGCCGTCTTTCCCTCTCACCCCATCACACTCGGTCGTACACTTCACCTGCCTTCCCCTGATTGCTAATTCTCATTATTTCTTTCCCTAATTCACTCCCTCTGGCCTCTTGGTCCCACCCCCCTCCCGCCCCGGCCGATATCAATGCCACCCTCTCGCCTTCCGTCAGATTTTCCCCATCGCGATCCTTACTTTCTCCCTCGAGGATTTTTTTCCATATTCCCTCCTTCGCCTTTACTACATGCATAACCCTCGAGATTCCTCCGGCCCTCCTTCGCTCACTCTCACTTCTCCCTCCCCTTCCTACCCCCCCCCTCCATTTCTCTCACTCTCTATCAACCCCACGCTCCGCCTCTCTAACTCCGAGATTGCTCAGCTCTAATTGGCCCATTAGGAACTTTAACCATTCCTCTCTTTGGGATCTCTCTCTTCCTCCCCTTTCGTTCTCCCAAGAGGATACTTACGTTGTATGGTGGTGAGAGAGAGGGATTAAGTCTAACCATGCCTAAAATTCCATTTAAGGCTGATTAAAACCATTCCGCTCTTAAACACAGTATTGACCCGCGAGCTTATTCTTCTAAAGAAAGCGAATGTTGGGTATGTGTTGCTCGCTAGACCCTATTCACCCACATAAGGTAGCCACCTTCCCCCTTCTACGGGTTGTAGGTGAATGCAAGGAACATGAATTTTCAACAGAATAGCCATATTTTCAGATATCCTTGGTGAAACCTTATTATGATTACAGGAAATAAAATTTTGTCGGTTTCACAGGAGAATTTGTATTTCATCAATTAGTTGACATATACCTTATGATGAAACCATTCACTTAATTGACGAAACCGGTCGTGCTATAATGAATAGTCCCCGGTGAAACTGACAAAATTTTATTTCCTCTACATTTATCATTTACCTGGAAGGCCATGGGACTATTTCATCCGTAAACAGAAAATATTTTAAGGTCCATTTAAACACCTACTACCGTTTTAAGAAATCGCTTGCAAGAAAATTTTATCAGATGAGTTGATAGTTCTTCATGGAAAAATCGGGTGACAAATAATACTTTAACTGAATTCAAGTGGCACATAAGCCTCAATCCGTTAATGGATGTTTGAAATGCTTTTCCATAAGATACGACATATGACTGTGTAAGCCTTAAAATGAATATTTATTTATGATATGCTACAGAGTTATGTTTAATTATCTAAAATATGAATTTGTAAACAGTCAGGTATAATAGTTATGTCTCAGGCTTAACAGCGTAGAAATTCATCATGACAATGAATAAGAAGATGTGTAACTTCAAACGTCAATGAGAAGATGTGTTCCAGTTTCCGTTATACTATTGTGTTTAAAGACGTAAAGCGTCACAAAATAACTCAACTCTTTCTAAAAACTTTCTTAAAGTAATGTAATTAATTCAACTACTTGAACCAATTCAGAAGTAAAATTAGTATAAAATGGGACCGGCATCTAATTTGTACATTTTGAAACAAATTGGTTAATAATAGAAACCATGAAGGTAAAACATGATAATTATTTTCAGTAAATTCAGGCGGAGAATAAGGAGAGGAAAAAGAAACCACTTGGATAAGATTTTGGGTTTTGAGAGACGTTATCTTTAATATGAATCCTTTCACACACTAGTGAACTCGGGAACATGATCCTATCTGAATTCCCTAGTTAAAAACTCAAGCCATAAAACATCTGCCCTTTCTCTAAGTTTTCAGTTCTTTTTGGAGATAATAATCGTACTTATTTTAAAATGATGACAAGATTTATTTTTCCGCACTATACGAAAATTCCATTTTTCTTACGTTATTGATACTTGTGAATTGTCAAATATTGTTTTAAATCAATGATTACACATTCAAATGCGCTATTGATCGACTATTAATTCTGAAATTAGGGTACGTGCGCAACATACATCAATAAATTAAAAATGTAGAAGTACTAAGCCGTAACCAATTAACGATTTCAGTGTGTTTGATAAGTGGATAAATTTTTAGTATAAACCAAAGTGTAAGTATTTCCTTTGGTGTATATATACACTAAAGGAAATTTATATAGATGAATGTTAAAGAAAGCAACCTGGACTTAACAAGGCAAAGGTATGTCCGGCCGAATCATACCTTAGATCATTTCCACAAAAACTTCTCCACAGAATTTTTTAATCTTGCCTTATCTTGCCTTCTGAATATTTTTATCAAAAATTTGATATAAGGAATCTTTTTCACCGAAATTTTTAAAATTTATGGTAAAAAAAGACCGGAAAATTGATATTTCCGAGATAATAGGCATCTCATTAACTCCCTTCGCTTCCACGATAATAGACGAGACCAAAAACGGCACATCAAAGCGTTGATATCCCCTGAGCCAAAAATAGAACTCACTTCCCAAGATGTTTCCGGTGATATGCATGCACTCTATATTTGCTCACTGGAACGGCATGCGCATTCCATTTGCATTTTGACGGAAGTTTAGTTTCTTAACCGCAATACGTTGCTAAGGAAAACGACACTAATGTTTCAGTTACGCCCATTAATAGTTAAAGACATGAATGTTGCCCTCGGGGTTGGAGCTGAATTTCTTGAGCTTTCACATGAGTTAGACGAAAACCTAGAGCGTCAGGCTTTAGGGGTCATGGGAAATAGAAATCATTTTGAGAAGCGCCTCACATGCCACTCACTCAAATGTGCTCTTCTCACGCGAGCCCCCATACATACAAATATTGTTAAGAGAATCTAGTGCTGCGAAGGTCTTCACTGCCGATGAGTAATGACAGAGATAAGTTAAGTTGAGATGAATCATACATGGTAAAAATACAACAATAGCATATTAGATAAAAATCTTGAAACCAAATTCAAGTGCATTCGGAATGCCCCGAATAAAATCCTCGCGCGCATACTCTCAAGACCTTATAAAATAGCGTAATGTAGATTGATAAATGATCCTGTATCGAAATTGCTGATATGATCAATATGACAAATTTAATTATTGCTAGTAAAATGAAGATATTATAAGTGACGTGATAACACCCAAAATAATAGATTAGAATATTTAGAAGGCTCTTGAAAGCTCTTTCAGAAATTAATTTCATCCATATACTTAGATATCTAGGAAATAATATTTCGGGATATATTATATCAAATTGTTATTTTTGTAATGGAATAGCGAATGAAAACTTTGAAAGGGACTAATAAAAAGGGTACTAGGGAAATGTAGTAAGAAGGTAAAAAAACGCTGTTATTTTAAGCTAATTGGGCATCATCTTGAATATTTCTGTGAGTACATTGGACCCTCATGAGGTATAGTTAGTTTGGGAATTAGATCGAATGCAACTTAGAGCAGCTAGATTTGTAACACGTTGTTATGATTGATGTAGTAGTGTCACGAGGCTGGCTATTGTGCGAATTAGATTGGGAGCGACTAGTTCACCGTTATTTGAAGTACATATTAAATTTGAGGCAGATTATTTATCCGAAGATTATTTATTATATATTTATCCGTGTTAAAAATCCCGTCTTACTGCTGTATATCAGATTACCGACGTGAAATCAAGAACAAAGACCGTAGAGCGGATAAATTCAAGATGTAATTATTTTCCTCCCACAATTAAAGAACAAAATAGATAGAAAGGTAAGCGTGAAGAGGATAATCAGTATAGCTAGAGTTTCATGTAGCTACTTTGACTGCACCTTAAATTTTCCTATAATTCATAATGTTTTGCATGAATATTTTAATGTTTTCCATACCAATACCAAACAACTGACGCAACTGTGCAGGTAATAATGCATGCCTGCTGATGATTCACCCCCCAAGTCACACGTCTGAAGAGGCTTGCAGGGTATTTCGTAGATATAGACGTATAAGAATGCATGTTTCTTTATAACATTTAAGAAAACGATATTTTTACTGGTACCAGCACAAGAGTGGCGAATCCCAACACTTACCAAAGAAAATGTCAAATTTTGGGAACTTTCTAACACTTTTGGTACCATTTGATAACTCTTTAGATAGAGAAATTTTGTACCAAAATTTCCGAGGATATTTTGTTGTAATATCCAAGTTCAAATTTGAGTGTGACGAAATTATTGCTAAAGTAATTATTAAAAACAAATTTATAGCTAGAATTTCTGCGTTCCCTTATAGATGGATTTCAACTAGTAAATTAGGTACCTTAGGTCAGGGAATCAACGTTCAGTGGAAAAGCTGGAAGTTAATGCTCATAATGTTTCCTGTGAAGAAAGTATGCCGTGTTGCCATCTTTCAACTTGTCTCTGACATGAGGAGGAAGATTTTCATTTCCTGGAAATGGAAAGAAATGGAATTCCATCATTCATTATATTTTCGGGATAACTAAAAACATTGATACACGATAATATAAAAATAAACAAAATTATTTCATTATTTCAGAAGTTGGTATAAAAATATTTTATATAATCTATATTTCATGACGAAATTGTCAGATTCAAATTGCAAAATTTGGCTTCAGGTGATTTCTTTAAACCAAAAAAGGTATATAATTTTATCAATATGTAATGCGTGCAATAAATAGGATCCGTTCCTTAAAAATTTCAGACTAAAATGTTTCCAGAATTATGACAAAATATGAACGTAACTCGGTTATTTCAGTTATTTTAATAATCAGTTCTTTCCGTTTTAAAAATATTAAATTCTCCGCAAAAATAACAGAAGTGTGTGTCATACAATCTACAGCCAAGCCTGGCCTATAATCTCGCTGAGAAGTAATTCAGTCATATTCTCGTCATGCCTCCTTCCGTCTAATGTCAACTCACCATCTGTAGAACATGTAGGAAAATATCACGAGGAAGGAAATAGAAGGCATACCGTGTTGAACACGCTCCACCACTTTTCCAAGAAGGCTGACTCATAGACTTTACGATCTTCTTTCACAAGCGCCTGGTGCAAACCTTCTTGCTATGCGACAGAATCGGCACTGTATTCTCCGGCGACCAAAGGGATGAGGATACGGTTTTTGGGCGGGGGCAATAGCCTGGAAACGGCGAGTGGAAAAAATTAAATGATTTAGAAAGAGGTAGGACACCATTCATACATAAATACTTCAGTGGATTGGGTGGTATGAGGGAGCAGATGCCGAAGAAAACTTTTATGTTAGGGTGGAGAAAAAAATATGTAGGACGTGAGATGCGGAAGAAATGTGAAAAGGCGTCAAGTACCCTGGGGCATAAAAAATATGCCAACAAACATCAAGAGGAAGGATGGAGACATTTTCTGAATACTGAAGAAACAACTAAATGGAAGTAAGCAAAGCAAAATAAAAGGAATGAGGTAAAAACAAAAGGATAGAAATATGGAAGACGGGATGGCATTACATGTGCTATCTATATGCTATCTGACCTGCTTTAAAACAATTTTCAACTGGACACTTTTGAGAAAATGCAAATTGTACGTACAAGAAACAATTTCTCATGTTGAAAGACCAGTTAACGCTAGGTTTATCGACAAAAAATATAAACAGCTGTTGTAAAGTCACTCAGAAATTTTAGAAAAATAATGAAAAGAAAATGGGTCAGCAGTTAGTGAATGTATCACATCACTTCCAAAAAATATAGAATAAAGGCAAATATTTAATCTTGGTTAAAAGTGTGTTCCATCATAACAATAGATATTCTCGAAATTCACGCTGGCAAGAATTTCTCTTCCCTGCTCCAGCTATCGTCATTCTTCGTGCGGGATTGATGTACGCTAACATATCCGGAAGCGAAGACTGAATGATGAAGACTCACTAGCAAAGCTTACACGAAAAAAGCGTCAACCTGTATGAGCAACTTCTTCATTAATGGTTGTAGAAACTGGGTAGATATTTCTGCGGGGTTTGAAAAAGAGAAAAAAATATATATTTTGCTAGAGTGTATTCTTCCACGTGGAACCCCATATTTATATACTTTGGTAATGATCACTTTACTCTCGGATCCTTGAGTATGACATTCATGGTCATGGGTTTAAAACCCACAGGTTTGATATCTTTTCAATAGAGAGATGGAAGCGTATTGGGTCATTAAGAGTAAAATTGCACACGCACATGTCGGTAAATGGTATTGGATAACATTTTGACTTAACTAAGGAAATATACCATCTTTATTTTTAATGAAGATCCATATACGTGACAATTCCTGTTTTCGTCCACAATAACAAACTTGGTGAATTAACAGCGTCAGGAGGTAACCAATCACTAATACTTTTTCTTATAGAAATAAAATTTTGCATAATGACTTGTTGTTCTTTAATTGTTCATCCGAAAAATACCCCAAGTCACATTTTATAGCAGGAATGCATTGCGACAGACATTTTAGAATTAAAGCTTTGTTTATATTCAAGAGAATTAATATCAGAATAGCAAATGTAAAATACAAAATATTCCACATAACAAATTAGGTTACGTCTCAGAGACACCATAATACAGAAGCAAATATTCTTACCTAAAGGTATCTAATGTGGCAGATAAAGACAGACAGTCGGTTGAAAAATGAAAGCAGAAAGCGGAATTCATATGCTCTGCAAGAAAATGGCATTCACAGGAAAACTTTTCACCACTGCCACTATACACAGGTATAAGTTTTACTAGCCCGACTCTTCCGATTTCTTGGATTCAAGCACTGTCGACAAAATTGCTGACAAGCTTTGATATCTTCACGGACATGCCGATTGGTTTTAACGTTGCGGAATTTCACCGACTGAGGAAGCGCACACAAACCAAATGAGATTGCTGTCATCTTCTATCTCCGTACGAAATTGATATTTATCAATCTCGAGAATTTCATGGCTTCCATCAGCGCCCTTTGTCTCGTAAGAAAAACACAAAATTCTCAGCGTAACAAGGAGGGCAGTCGAAAAAGAGAGAGAGGGAGCGGAGTAGAGAAAGGGTATTAGGAAGACAAAAGACCGAAAGAGTGAGGAGCGATGGGATGGGAGGAGAAGGTGGCGAGTGTGAGACTGTGTGTGAGGGGACGGGAGGAGGAGGGAAAGGGGGGGAAGCGG
>WURS02438776.1:0-15146 GCA_011762765.2 Rhinocypha anisoptera | reverse complement strand
GGGGGGGGGGGGGGGGGGGGGCGGGGGGGGAAGCGTGAAAATATCGCGTAGCACAAACGACCCATACTCCTTCGATGTAAACATTTCATTCTCCTGCCCAATAGCTCGAAACGGCGGTGGGCCTCATTAAGGCGGAGGGCCTAAGTGGCGAGGTTGCTTCTCCAACGAGAATATCAAGTCACATAATTTAGTCTCATAAACATTTGCCGGTAGGGCAATAGTTTGATATATTAGAGCAACCGATGTCTCACGTCAGGATACACCGCCCCTCGGGGCTAGCGCTCTCCGCTCGTAGCTTCAGTGTCACAAGGAGGATATACAGGGACAAAAGTTTCCAACTTTATTTCTCGGCGTGAGTTCATCATCTCCCCAACGTGACCAATTGAACGTCTGGTGAATCAAGAATCTTCCACGGTGCGTAGTTTTTTCAAAAGTTATCTCGTCCTTCATTTCTCGCTTTCGTAACGGTTTTTCCCAGTCATTCTTGATGGATGGGGCCTGTTAAAATGCTGTTGGAATAGATCTTGAGAAGATCGGAAAAAAATTAACATTAGCTATATCATTTCGGGAACAAAGTCGTCGACAGTCGTGGATGTTATTTCATTTGGCACTCAAGATTGTCGTAAAAACATTAATCGAAATTTTTAAATCATAATGATTAATTTGTCCTGATCTCACATTCGCTCATATACTTAGTTACGTACTTCCACAGAAATGAACATAAAGAATTCCTGTAGAATTAACAAATCGTTTGTCATTTTTCATTAGTTATTTTCAAAGATCAGAGCTGCGTTGCACCTCTAAATATAACAGCACATTAATGTGTAAAAATATTTATATACATAATATTTTAAGAATATTGACGTAACTTTGAGACTTCTTGAAGAATGATAATTACTTAGTCAATTCAATTTGAAGGAAATCAAGGAAAGAATCATCTGATATAGTGTCCACCGAACAAAGGAAACAAGAATTGCAGAAGCATGACATCAACAGGTGGGAGGGTCTTCTATTCCCGCTAAAGACATCCTTTCGCGGAAGGGATAGTCACTCCCGTGACGTACTAGGGATTAATGCCGTAAGTAAACATGATATTTTAATGCCGTACGTAAGACGCCACTTAATCACTTCTCAAGCTAACTATGCAACAGGACCGTCACTAAAGAAAGATCAGGACTTCCGCATGATAAAACTGGTAAGGGGTTTCCTCAAAACAGTGTTCATTCAGTGTTTTAGGGCCGCACGCTCAGGTTAATCCACAAAGATTTTTTTCCGCTAG
Organism: Rhinocypha anisoptera; assembly: GCA_011762765.2. NCBI lineage: Eukaryota > Metazoa > Arthropoda > Insecta > Odonata > Chlorocyphidae > Rhinocypha > Rhinocypha anisoptera. The sequence continues at coordinate 13,867 of WURS02438776.1, read as the reverse complement.
GGACAACTGTGAATGCAATGTAGTAACAAAATGGAATGGAAAAGGTCCTAATTAGACGTATCACACGGGTCATATGTGAATCTGGTGCCTGGTTCATTTTTGCATTATAACTCCCATTCACTATTCGTTACAATCGTCAGATTTATTGGCCAAAAAGGGAGACTGTATATCGGGTTAGGCAGAGGACCTTGGGCAGGCTACCTTAGAATTATCAGCTGACTACTCTTTGTTCCCGAAAATTAAATATAACTCCAAATGTCTTTTCTTTGCCGCAATTTTCCAGCATCCAGAACGCCTATAGGACGATATCAAACACAACTGCAAAGGACGACCGCAACTAAAGCATTCTACACCTACGGCGACCGTTATAAATGATGGAGGGAAATGAAATGCTTCTCCCTAAACAAAAATTTCTTTCGAGCGCAACAGATGGCTTCCTATAGCTTATCTTGATATTCCCTTCTATAAATTGATTTAAAACTCATTCTCATGCACCAAGGGTAGTTTTTGTTTTTTTCCTGACGTTCTATACGCCCATGGAATATACAATCCACATACATCTTTCGCGAAAAGCTTGAAATCATTTATTATGCTTGATATCAATGACCCGGTTGCTAAATTATTCAGTCCACACTCCTGGCACAGTCGTGTTTGACAACCGAATCGATGATTTGTGCAACTGCGCTGGTAAGATTACATATTCCTTGCGAATAAGCTGCTTTGCTGCCTGGTCACGAACGGTGCAGCCAAATACAGACACGTCAGATAGGGCAGAGACGCGAGGAGGAAAGAAATCTTGTCGCAGTCTTTTGGGGGGGTGTTCCCACCGATAAAACCTCCTGGAACGTGTCTTTAAAGTTTCAAAGACGTAGGCTTAAGAATGGTATATATAATATTTACAGTCAAAATCTTGAATCCAATAATGTACCTATTACATTCATTATTTCTACGTGTATCCAAGGAATCTAACGAGAGAGTATTATTTTCCGACTACGAAGACAGAAGCGATGCTTTTATTACTCATTTAGAATGAAGGCGTCATCCATCTTCAAGTAGAAACAATCATGCGTGGACTGCATAAGTGGCTTGTTATGAGCGAGCTTGACATCAGTCAAACATGTTGTTCGTGCAACGTTGATCTCGATCCTTCCCGGTATCATTGATCCGACACGACGGAGGGGTATCCCTGAAAAGTATTTAGCCATTCTATGGATTATGATCTCTGAAGGCTATGGCGCCGGCTAAGGCATTCAGGTCGGTGGTACGCCAGTCTGAGAACCAGGACAATCGAGAGATCACGAGTTCGAATTTTACCTCGGGCATCGCTGCACCGTTTGTCCTATAATTACTTACTTAGGTGATAAGATGGGGGCTTATGGGGCACATTTATGAGGTGTGAGAGTTTAGAGAATACCGAATTGGAAGGGACCACAGGAGCGAAGAACCCTAGAGGTAGACCAGGAATGGCATATGAGACACAGATAATGGAGAGTGTTACAGTTAGGAGTTACTAAGGTATGCAGGCGAATCAGTATAGTTTGGAGAGCTCCGATAGATAAATCAATCTTCGGACTGAAAACAGGGTGGTGATCAATAAGGTGGGTGAGCACCGTTTGACTGGTTGTACCTCTATTATTTGATGACCAATAGGGAAAAACCATTGAAGACATACTCCGAAGAGTCTTGAAAATGAATATTATTATGAAAGTATGCTTACAATATGAGGGAAAGTAATAGAATAGATACTAAGTAAAGCTAGTGTACAGAGGTAGAGAGTTAGTGGAAGAGAGAGAGTTAGTGATGACTCAATCGGAAAGGATTCCAGGAGTGAAGAACCTTAGATATGGGCCAAGGGCTATGTTTGAGAAAATTTAATTGAGATTGGTAGTGTTAGGAACTACATGAGTGTGAAGAGGATGAAAGGTGGCTGTTTGGTTCTTTTTTTGGAGAACTGCTGCAAGCCAATATTCAGATTGATAACCTGTGATGATGAGGTGATATCATGTTCGACGCCGTATGCCTAGTCGTCGGGGCACCTTTTATACAGGAAACCGACTATCACGCTGCACGCTCGGATTGCGCAAACGGGGGCAATTCACACGCGACGTCTTGGAAACGATCCTGGACGCCTGTGGCAACGGTACCTTTCAGTGTTTCGGCGTGCTTCCCAACCCCATCCGCTGCTACGCCCAGCCTTCGGAATAACACACACGCCCGGCAAACAAAGGCGTGTACGGTGCGCTTAGTTTTTCGTGTGCACACATGCACGATGCGAGACGGGGACCGTGAAAATAAAGCACACGCCCCCCCGCTCCGTCGCCCCACACCTGTTTGCGCTGCGAGTGAGTGACATCAGTTGGCGAGTGCTTTTCGCCTTCTCGTCGAGGGCCCGGAGAGGGACGACGCGGATTCCGCCGCCGGTCGTTGACGCCACGCCGTCGGCGGACACGCGGGTTAAAAGAGGGGCACGGGGTGGTGGTGGAAGGAGGGGGAGGGGGCCGGGGGGGCGGGCGGGGAGGCGCAAAAAGAGGCGACGACGGCCAACGCATACCGCGTGAGAGCACGAGTACCCCCCTCGCACGCATACGGAGGCCTCTCCTCCTTCCACGCCCGGCCTCCCCATCTCACCCCTCCCCCACCCTCCGCCTCGCCACAGCAGTGCGGAGGGTGCGCGAATACGCACGGCGGCACGCAAGTGCACCCCCGTGCCTTGACACCGGGGGCCCCGTCGCCGCGGACGAAGGTGGAACACCAGGGACGGCGGATACGTGTGCACGCATCTCCAATAGGCACACAACGGTACGGAGATCGACTACCGATAAAACCGATCCCTATTACCCCTCCCCAACCTCTCTCTCTCTCTTGACTCCATCTCCTGATACTTTCTTCCCCGGCCTATCCCTTGGACACGAGAGCCGGCATGCGTGAGGTTAGGCGATTTATTCCGTTAATATTTTAGAGTCACGGGCGTGTTTGTGTGTGTGTGTGCGAGCGGAATTTTGCACCTCAGGTCCGTTCCGGTTATATTGTCGTGGGCGAAGAAGTTGAACGGGAACGTCGCTGCTGGTAGGCCCTTTTGCAGTTGCGATCGAGTGGACTTTAGCGGCTTAGTTTTGTACCGACCGAGTCGGTCGGTACAACTTTACATGGACAATGTTTCTCTGGCGTTTCTCCGTTACCTTCCCTGTGTCCGGAAAATGTCTATTTCCGCACACGCTCGAGATTCCTCTCTTTGGAGCCGTGATTAAATGAGTTTAGAGAATAATTTCGTACATTTCTTATCCCGTAACTGGACTCGACGTAATCCTACTCTATTCATGGAAAAACCCAGAATGAGTAATGACCCGGCTTATTGCAATAACTTTCTAGGCAAACGGTTCAGTTATATAATGGGCGGTCTTTGAAGTCACCGTCGGCGAGTTACAATGTGCGTCAGCAACAATATAGGAAGACGTTAGCTGAAGAACTCTTAGTTGCACTAGTGGAATCAGTATTTAAGATTTGTTTCAACTAAAGCACCGCACCTCGAAGAGCGCATTCAGCCCCGCAACCCAAAGTCCCGAAATAAACCACAGACAACCCGATTCAAGCGCGCAGGAACGTATGCATATTTTTATAGATCCTCGCAGGAAGTAATGACCTATTTATGAACTGTCACATCCATGAACTCCTGCCTTAAATCCATAAATTATTCCGTGAGTTACATGGAATGCACGATTGAATGCATTAAAACTGACGCCCTCCTACCGTGGACTGGTAGCCTTGAGGTGTGGATCACTCGACTACTGAACGGAGGGCCCGGTTCAAGTCCGGGTGACGCTGCCAACACCTCTGACCAAATACAAGAGGGTATTATTTTCTAGCCACCAATCTTCGTTCCCAGATACAGCAGAGGAAAATAAACTGGACCCTTGCCATGATGCGTGAATATCACACGCCTTAGAGCTTCAGTAATACTATGATAGGCGAGCTCTACTCTTACCTAAGAAACGCTTTAACAACTTGTTACTTTTGATTGAATCAATAATGAATTTTTTCCTGGTTGAGGAAATATTCTTAAGAAAAGTCTATAAGTACCGTTTCCTACTGCGTTCATTAATCCGACCGATGGCTGACGAGAGAAAGTAATCCGCTACTGGTTTAGCAAACATCTCTAAAAATTGGTGTCATCAAGGAAGATTGAACGAGCACTAAATTGCAGCTGAGAGACAAGGGTTTTAATTCACCAGTTTTTGACTTTAAGTAAGACCGGTCCTGCTGGAGTTTGGGTAGAGTAAAGGGATTTAACTGTGCCGTATATGGAGAGAAACCTCATCGCCATGCCGCGTATCCCCAGATGGTCTCTTGGAAATAAATTGCTTCTTCATTCTCCACGTAGAGCTTACAATCGAGACTCTCACTCTGGTCCGAAGCAAGAGGAAAAAAAATAAGACGGCTTTATCGGGGTTTCGTGTAAAAATAGTATATAACCTGGCGTACGAAAAAAACGTGAATGGACCCAATTAAGAGGCGTAAGAAGATCAAACGAGACTCCAGGGACTACGTATAAAGCAGCAATTTAAGAGCCTCCAAAGACCAGATAATTTGCGTTGTGTGTGTGTGTGTTTATGTATGTGTCTGTTCATTCCTAATAGAAACGACAAATACTCAAACTCATAAAATTCTATTTCGGCATTTGAGAATCTATAATGCTTATTTAGCTACTTAATGCATAGGCATATATTTGGTCATTTGAGATTAAAAGTCCATAGAAGCATCATACATTCACGAAAACAATTATTGGCATTATATTTCGTACACTAGGTTTTAAGTTTCTGGTGTATTAACATTTTAAAGTTTCGCACATAAATGTCATTTTATATTCCTCACTAAAATATCCCTCAATATTGATATATAATTACTCACAGTGGAAAATGTTTTTTTTCCATGTGCGCATTATTATAGCGGGTGAAGGGTTAGAGTATTTTAAGTAAATCAGCGATCCCATGCAAATATCAATGTCGATGTTGATTCGATTTTCAAACTTCTTCCTTCCTTTTAGTGAAAGATGAAATAAAATATTTTCAGTATATTTCATTTTCTATCTAATTCATAGAAAATTATTTGTTTCACTGTTCTGTTATGTTCTGGGGTAATCTAATCGAATTCGAATGTGTTAGGCTCAACCATATAATATTATTAAATAGTTATTTTCACAAAGCTTTTGTTTTTAATGCTCATCTAATTCAGAAGCACTGCAAGAATTTTGCAGTAATCATCATAGTTTTCAAATATGCGGTTCTACAATATTTCAAGAGGAAGGTTTCACTCTAAGCAAGATCGTGTCTCGACAGAAATTCTCGTCACGGAGTCGTACTTTTAAGGAAAGGGAAACGAGACAGAAAAACAGTGAATTTAATGATTTGACAAAGATTTTTAACTAGCCATGACAGCTGGAAAATCATTGAGTTTTCAGTGGAGTGATGTATTTTTCTTTCGCCGTTTTCTGGCATGTTTTTAATCGTATTGATTTGCTGACATTTGATTGGAGTCCTCTTAGAGCTAGGTAATAATGTCTTCACGGTATTTTCGGATTTTCTGAAATGATCGACCCACTGTCAAAAATAAACTAATCTGACTCACGCGTCTTCGGACAACTCACAAGGGATGCAGTCATACGTTTAGAACTCCATACCTGTGGTAGGCCATGCAGTTTCTTTTATTCGACTGTAATTCTGGCTGGTAAAGGATTTCCGGGCGGGACAATCGGGGCGGCAATTGGGTCCACCTGTAGGAGCGAAAACCAGAAAGAGAGCGGGAGAAGACGAAGTGTATAACGCGTGGGATTTGGGGTTATACGTCACATCCGCCGCTCCGTGCAGTGACGCAAGCTTTTCACCGTGAAAGGGAAAAAGTCCACCAGGCGAACGAACGTGCGTGCGCGCGCCCACAAACAAACCAAGGACGGGCGCGTGCTGCGACGGGAAAAGCACCACTGGTGACATTTGCACCACGGGCGAGTCTTTTCATGAACCGTTCCTTACCGCTCTTGCACGCGAGCGTACAGTATCCGTCGGAGAGGAATGAAAAATACGTGGACACTTTAGTCATTTCAACGCAACATTTTACCACCGGTGAAGGCTGTTCGGGTTTTCCATCGGGTAACTAAATTAAAGACCCTTCCATTCTTAGAGAATGGTCGGGCCGAGCCGCTTTAATGAAATTCATCGAATTACATATCGGAGTACCTTTTATTAATTCCTCGGGTTTTGTAGTTTAGAGTCTGTCTGCCGACGCTTCGATGGCCGAGTCGTCCATTATCTTCAGGGATTTTTAAGTAAACCCTAAAGGTAATGGACGACTCGGCCATCGAAACTTCGGCAGAAATGCAGAGTGTTACCCGGTAGAAAACCAGAGCAGCCTTCACCGATGACATTCGCCGGGAAAACAACCGTTCCTTCTTGAACATTTTACCGACCCAACCCGGGTGTCAGCATTTTATGTCAACTTCTGGACTAAGTTTTAAAGCCTGGGTTGTGATGATAAAAAATTGGGGAGAAATCACAACACTTTTTAAAATCGCATTTTTAGCTAGCATGGAAATTTTCCTCAAAATAAATACTACCGCAAAATAAATACTACCGCATTATAATACCGTTTCCGGTCCCCTACCGCATGTCCACCCCATCACCATAAGTTTCCGTCGGGTTTAAAAATTTTGGCAAAAAATTAGGTAGAGATAAGAAGGGGGTCATCAGTAAAATAATTCATATGGAACACGGAAGAATAGAAAACTGTTCCCTGGTTCCTGGCGTCAAAATTTTGGATTGAAAAATTAATGAAAGGGATTTAAAAAAATAATAATTAAAACCTTCTACAATCGTAGACGTCGATGTGGAGTGAAACTCATGTACGTATTCTCTCATAACATTCGCTCCATAGTATGTATCTCAATTTTTAGCGCCAGCCAGCAAATCCTACTGTGAAATACACCAATGTATATTCATCGATGACATCCGTATCGACGACGAATTTCGGTTACACGATCTTCGGGTGAGCGGATGAACACGTTACTGACCCAGTAAGAAGACGCTCATGCATGAGGAGAATGTGATGATGTTATCGCACTACTTCCGATGATCACTGAATTGCAACGCACCATGTGAATTAACCAAGAGTGACCGAACAATGCCAGTACTTTGACCTTGACCATAGCATGGAAAGGACACGCCACATTAAAATTTCCCTATTCATTATTGGAGGTTCTCACGGTGTTCACTGAGAGTCAGAGACCGGTTTCATAACATCATTTTGTACAAATCGTTTGCTTAATATCGGTCATTTGGATAATATTTTTAAGTTGGGAACTTAAACTTTCAATTCAGTCAATAGATGGCTAAACGTAATTAGCTATCCTAAAACCCAGCCGATGTGATTTTTCAGGCGATGGTGAGGGCAAACCATGATGTGAAATTTAGTAACTTGACCATCAAACTCAGAAATATATGCAGATTCTTAGTTTAAGTTGATGTTTAAAATAGTCATTTACAAATTCTGCACAGAAATGTTTATCGAATCGAATTTATTTCACAAATATTAGTTCTCTAGTCAGCTACTAAAATAGTTAGAAATATTCGTCTCGTTTTAGGTCTATGGTTGTCGTGTGGTGTGTATTTCGTATATTTTTTGTGGTTAGGGCACATATACGATTGATACCATTTTGATGACACATTCCTACGAAGAGAAATTTTTCATAGAATAGGTATAACCTTTTCCCAGCGTCTTTCTTAATTTTTAAAATCACATCTTCCTCAAAGGAATTTTCTTCTCGGTACGACGCTCTCGGACCGCATAATTCTGGGAAGAACCTCCCATCTTTTATTTTTGGGTGTTGAAAAGAGTGTGACGCAAGCGAATAGAGTGAGATACCGTCTGGGCTCTCGGTTCGAGCGAAAGCAAACCAAAGTGTGTCACGCTTAGAACGTTTCCCCTAACAACATATTCGCGCAAAAGATCACCCGAGTTGCTGCCATGAATCGCTAAAGGCCATATTCCACTATCCGACTGCAATCGTTTAGATTGATCCTATAGTTTAGATAGGATATTCCGTTCATGAATAGTCGCTCTGACTCACGATGATTGAGGTATTACAATTCAGAATTGCAATCTCCCGGATTGGAACGGACAATTTTTAACTACTTCAAAAAGTATATGGTTCTGCCGCTGTAGGATGGGAAAAGATGAACATATATCCCCGCAAAGAAGTTATGAAACCTGATTGAGTCAATCATATGCTCCCAATCGTGAGGATATGGAACTTTTCCTATTCATTTGGGACAATCTCAACCGTAGGCTTTCTACCGACTCCACTATGGGATTCTTCGGAGATATTGCAATCGCATACTGGAATATGGATTTAAGTCAACCGTTTCCACACACTAAACCTTTCGAGGGAGGAAACAGAAGATTCGCTCCCGTGTTTTCATTGTCACGGAAACAGGACGGCGAGAAGTGGTTAAGAAACAGAGAGCGAGCGGGGGAGGCGGGAGAGAGAGAAAGAGAGCTAGAGAGAGAGATAGAAAGTCATTGGAGGCTTTAAGAGCTTGATTTGAACCGATGAAACAACATCATACTCCTCGTATTTACATTTCCCAACTCCTATAAAAGGCTCACATCTCCAGTTTCCAGTTTTGCTAAGAGACATAATTGAAATTTTAAGTTTAATAATTATTTTGGTCTTTCCAGGGTGGTAAAACCTCGTTTTACAAACGGACATTTCCATTGTCAAATAAGATAGGTCCCTATGACTGGGAAATTAGGACCTCTCTTTCGTTTAATCTATCTAAAATAACATTTTTATTCATCAAACGGAAAATATTTTTATCTTCGTTTCAATCAGTGGACGGTTGGTACGGATCGTGTCGCGAGATTTTTTTACTCGCGACTCCAGGAAACTGAACATCAGAACCAAAGAGAAACGTCATATTTCATTCACTGAACGGATGAGTTCAATATCTCATTCTAAAAGCAGCACGCGTGTGGAATGCACTGGAAGCACTTTAGACGTAGTAATGTGCTTGCCCATTCCTTCGGCATCGCACTTCTATCGGTTTTCTGCAGACCGGTGAGTTATGAGTGAGTGAAACCCTAAAATCATGTTCGTTATCTCAAGAGATAACTCGTAAATGCATCATGTCGGGAAGTTCAGCAATTATCAGTCGCTACTGCGGCGAAATGACAGGATTGCGCCGACTCATCTAATGAAGATTACGTCACTCTCTTGCGAAGGAAGCTCAAGTTTCAACGGAGATCAGCCTTTTCTTATTTAGTATACGTCGCTCATATCTTTCCTTCCAGCCTTTTGCGTATTTCAGTGCGACAAATATAAGCAATCGCCAGTGAAAATAAAATGTAAGCATTTTTCAAGTGAGCCAGAAGAAATGGAGAGCAAAAACAAGATGCTCAACTAATTGAAAAGTTATTTCTATAGGTATATACATTAAAGATATTACAATGTAATTTTGAAATTTCTTCAAGTATTCAACTATTATTATTTCATATTGTATATCCAAGATAGGTTCCAGAAATAGGTTTAAAAAGTAACTGTCGAAGAAATTTTGTAAGTGTTAAGTCACATAATTGCAGAGGTATTATTAAAAACATGAAATTTTGGAGAAATCTCTTTTGAAAAACTAAGCAGTTGTTAACCTTTTTGGAGAAATAGGGCGAACATCTTAGTGTTCTGTGAAAACTTTCCTATTTCATTCCCATTTGAATTTATATTTCTCATAAATCAAGTAAATGGGCACATCATAATTACATAATCTCTAATTCATTCCGCATGACTATCAATTCATAAACAAATGACTAAACCATCACAAACATGATCATCATCTCATCACCACATGAGTATTGCATCACCAAATTAATTTATTTAAAATTCATCATTCACTATTTACTTATATTGAAGTGATGGATATTTTAAGACATGATGAATTTTAAGGTAACTTGGTACAAGAAACTTTTCAGTAGAGTTCAAATTCGCTTATAAAACGCCTGTAAACGAAATAAATCCCATTTGCAATAAATATGCAATTTGTTTCACCCATTACTTATCATTGAGCTTATTAGTTAGTTCATAGCGAAGCGATGGATTACGTAACTCTAATCGTATGCATCGACAAATTAAGGTCTTAATACAATGATTGCAGTGAATAAGCGTTCGCCACCAGTGATAACTATTCCGAAGTCATCCTGTTAAGAAAATAATCTAAACATCGCCGGCATGCGGTCTCTTACAAAAAATATAATATCGTACAATAAAAAAAAGGTTCTAGAACCAACCTGATGCACGGTGTGAATGGCATGCAATCGAAGAAAAAACTATAAAGGTGTGGCGCGGGTAATGGGACCGTGAAAGCGCCACCGTCTGCAGACCGTTAAAAATACTATAAGAGAGGCAGCAAGGAAATGAAACCAAAGCCGACCGAATACATCAGGCGAAGATATATTGCCTACATAGTAGTTATGGCGCCATGCGTTTCAACGTTGACATTCTGAGAAAGAGTAAAAATCATGTCTGACAAAATTATCACGGCATGAAAGTAAAAGTAGAACACAGTGAGAGGAGGTCTTTCCAGGAATAAAACATGTTTAATGTGGGCGATGTTTAATTTTTTGTGTAAATGCTTTTTCCCTGAGACCACTTACTAGTAAGCTCCTTTTCGTATTCGATTATATGTTCATTCATCACTTTAAAACTCATATTATTGCCGTTTAAAAGCATATTCGCGACAAGTACCTTATTTCTGAGAGTTTTCAGAGAATTTTCAAGATCACGCGAAACAACCATACACGTCATTGAGTGTGTAACTGGCTCTGCGTTGCTTTTAAATGTTAATTATTGATTTCAAGATTCGAAAAAAATTGTTTATAAACCTAACTCTTTCAGGGGTGAATTTGTGGGAGTTCTGAATATTCATTCACAAGCATCTAAAAGGATAATACTAGTCAAAAGTAGTGACTAAAATTTATGGAAATATTAATTTATTCTCTTTAAGTTAATGCTCCCTTTGTATAGTTTATATTATATCCCTATGCAACATAAGAGATGCCATATATGGGCTGGGAGTATTTTAAGCAAAACTGAATTAATTTTCTATTCTTTTTGCGTTATTAGGTTCTGACATGCTTTCCAGTATTTCTTCACGTACTTATAAGGAATTTTTCAAACATTATGAATAATTGGAGTATAAGGTGTTATCGAAATCTTAATGCAAACCATAAGAATGTCAACATTATTGTTCCTTTAGGCCTGCTCGTTTCATTAATTGCATTTAGAATTGAAATCGGGTCACCGTAACTAGGATTTAATTTCAATGGATATAAAAACTCAATCCTTTAGCTTTGAGAAAGTTCTGACTACAATTCATCTCTTCACCATTATTCAAATAACGTCCATCGGGACATGACACAAGCCAATTCCATATGCCGTGCAAAAATAAGAAAGTCACAATTGATGTACGCAAAGGCCTGGATTGAACCGAGTGATAACCTCTTTACTTTAAATGGTGACGGAGGACAAGGGTCCGGTAGACATGAATGGAAACACGATGAAGGGGCATTTTTCTTTCTGACAGCAATATAAGGATTGAAACAATCAACCGGAAAAAAATAGTCGAATCGAATGATCAACCCGCTGAAGCAATCCCGAGAGAGACAGTAAAGAAATAAATGTATACCATAGCGCTAATTCACTTAATGTCTTCATTAATAAATGTACCCAAATACATTCAGATAGTTTTGCACAAAAAATAAATGTTTCGTGGACCTTCGGTTTTGACTTCTAGAAATGATAGGTCAATGATCATAAATTATATAGCACTATAAAATACTAGCAAATGCACATTGGCTGAAGTGGAATCAACTGTCCCCTTAATACTTTTTATTCAGAGTATTAATTATTTTAACAAACACTAATATTTAAAAGTTATAAAAATAACATTTTCTCACCCAAAAATGAGGAAGAATATCGTCAAGATTCCTCTGAAACCAAATATTCGCCTACTAATAATAGCTAAGGTTTATTAAATCAATAATAATAATAATTAACTTAATAATATGTTCCTTTAATTTAAAGTTTAATAGTACCTAAACACTATTAAAACTTGGAAAGCACAATATCTCCCTAATGTGTGTCTCGAACTCTCGCACTCCTCACACTGACATGGAAAATTAAAAGTTAAACACCATGAAAGATTATCCGGGAACTTAAATTTGTCATCTTTCCCGAACCTGAATTCAACGCTAACGAAAGCTGAGTACATTCCTTCGGAATTTTTCGTGGATAAAAGGGAGAGCGAACGATGGAATGAAAATGGAAGAGAGATGCGAGGTTCTTAGTGGGCGGGGAAGGGACGATAATGATTCCGAGGGGGAAAAAGGACTAAAGGGAAAAATGCTGCGGACAGGGAAGAGAAGTTTGGAGGGAAAGAGGTGGGCGGGGTTCCTCGGGGAGCGGGAGTAATTTGTGAAGGGGCGGGAAAGGTCGGGACCGTCTGTGGAGAAGGGGGGGAGGCCGAAATTTCGAGGGCAATAGAAGGGACCCAACTCTTTTGTCGCTTCGGTTCACGTGGGAGCGCGTCCTGCCAACCACATAGCGAGGGAAAAAGAAGAGCAGTGTTTGGTTGAGTGTGTGGAGATTGGGGAGGTCAAAAGGGAAGGTGGGTCGCCGTACAAAAGGTGAAATGGAACGAGAGAGATGGGAGGGATAGACGCAGTGAGAAGGCGAGCGCAAATACCAACGCTGGAGTCACTTAATCCTCCTCTCTTCTAACAATCCTGCCTCCCCCCACGAGCCTCTTCATATATCCGTGACCCTTTGGGTTTGAACTCTTTTCATGGATCTTTCGCAGGAAACATTTCCTCTCCTTTCACTTTTTATATATTATTTCTCACTATCTCTCCTTGAATTATATCAAATAGAAATAATAAGTCCTCGCTCGATGCGTGACAGATGGTCTTTTCCTCTCCAATTAATCAACTTCCTTTCTGTTATTCACTTGGGACTAGAATCTAGGGGCGGAGCGTGAGAGATTCTTGCTCAATAAGAAGAAAAAAAGGTTTCCCAAGCTCCTCAAAATATAAAGCTATATTATGTGTCCCAAACGCTGACAGATAAGGGGGTACTGATACGTCGGCCAAGCCTTTCAATTGTTTATCCGGATGGAAATGGATTTCTTGGCACTTCTGCGGAGAAGATATCTAATGCTTCCATATCCGTTGAGATTTTAACAAGTGGAAAATGTGATTTTCCTCCTAGAAGATACATTACTTTCGGAACTCCAAAAGCGTTTAGATGACAACGCGAGATAAATGAGAGAATTTGGAGCTCTGTTCGTGACATTGCCACAGCAGTTCCGATAATACGCATTTCCCCCGACCGCAAGTTTCCTAGAGTACTCCACGCCACTTAACATTTCAAAACTCATAAAGCCACGGCTGACTTGAGGAATTTTTTCGTTTATCATTCCAAAGGTGCGTAAAATATTAACGGTGCAACCGCTTGAATAATTTCAGAGGAAATAAAAGGGGCGCAAGAAAACTTCCCACACCCGCATGGAAACCCACACCCACCGTTGCAAAACAGGAGTACTCATGGCGATATTTAATTACCTTGGCCTCAATACTCAGCAGTGCCGAAAAATTCAGCACTCGGAATTTACGGCACGGTTACGGGCTTACATACGCGCGCGGGTCCGACCTGTCGTCGCAGAGAAATAAGACGACGCAAGAACGTCAGGGTTGGGGTCTCGGTGCGGAGGGCTCTTACTTCTCCGTCGGCGAGCCGGACGTGGCCGCCAACTAGGAGTTGACGCGGCATGATCAT
>WURS02438765.1:0-15146 GCA_011762765.2 Rhinocypha anisoptera | reverse complement strand
AGATGAGAAAACGGGGCACACGGCTGCGCGTCGGGAGAGAGAAGCGCCCTGGGTTGATTCCGCCGAGGGGGTCGAAGTGTGGTGCGAGCCCACGACCCCTTCCGTTCCCCATCCCCGGGGGGACGGATGCCGTCGCGGGACTTGATGAGTCGTCGTCGCAAGACGTCGGTCGATTCCCGACGAGAAATCCATCGATGCGAAGGGACAAGAAAGGATTCGCTCACTTCGATGCGGGGGACCATTCGAGAACTGTAAGACTTCGCGCGTCGACATTTTAATTCCACGCAGACGAAGAAGGCGATCGAGTATTAATTATTTGAGACCTCAAGACTCAAAATATACTAGGGAGAGGTCGCAGCGATAGGAACAGGCGGCGTTAAGGGTAGTGTGGACCACTTCAAAGAAGAGAGTTCCGTTATTAAAAGTGGTTTGTGTCTAAATTTGAGTTGCATCCGTGTATACAATTAAATGGCGAAATGACCCTTGATTTATCTTTGAGCTAATACAAATAAGATCTCCGATTTTATTCAAATGCATTTGTTGCACTCAAATGGATTCCTGCCCAGAACCCAGCGTCCTTTACACAACATATATAGATATATGTACACACACACAGAAACGGACAAAAAGTGGTAATTTAAGTTGTAGTGTTATTAAGAAAAATATACTAAGAGTAAAACCAATTAATTATAACACGGTATAACTATTATTAGAAATCTGAACAAGATGGAAAAAATGGAAGAGAAATAAAAAGAAGAGATGGAATCTTGAACCCTTTCATGATAAGAAAACAAGGCAGGGGTAGAAAAAACAAGCATTTTACATGTCAAGACGGTAAGCAGGGAGTACGTGGAACTGAAAGCTGTTTGTGTCAAGTTCCAGATTAATGTACATAGTGTTCAGAAATTACTGGTCCGAAGAAGAATGAGATAATTTTGAATAGTAGTGGTTAACAGATAACAACTAAAATATACCCAGGGGAAGGACACCCGCGAATAACTACTTCTAAAAGATGTTTACCCCGTCTTCAGTTTTGTACCACATTGCCTTAAGAATGAGAAGAATTTTGAAAACGTACGTCTTACAGGGACAGCCTTCTGTAACAGATCCGGTAAATAAGTGAGCGGGGGAAGCAATAATCAATTAATGGTAAGTAATTACGGATTACCATCGGTGGTATTTTTTTAATCTTGATAAAAAACTGCTCGATATCATTTGGTCGCAGTTTTAAACAACTGGCTATAGAAATGTCACTTCGCGTGACAGCTTAAAATGATAGTGGCATAACAGCTTGCTCATCATATAAATGTGCTAAACTAAAAATGAATTCATAGAGGTGGGGACATTGTACTTAGTATATCTTCTCTCTTCCTCTTAGCAGTTACCGATGCAAAGGATCATCAAGGCATACAAATAGGGGTAATTAAGGAAACCAAGTCGGGGATACAGGATTCTACATAGTTATATTTACGATTCAATTTAAAATTTTACCTAGTATCAAAATATCCCTCCATACCCCCTGAGGAAGTTGGAGTAAATATAAAAAATAAAAATTAAGACTGTTGATGCCTCATTTACAATTGAATTTAGATGTAAAAAGATGTAATTGTAAACCAGAGAACTGTAAAGACATCATCAGTATATTTTGGAGTGGGATATGTAATATACAAGTTACGCTACGTGGGAGTGATTATCAGTTGATGCACCTCACTTGACGGGGATACTTTTATCCATTTAACGTTCAAACATTGATACCAATGAAGTCATTCAAATTGTTTTCCATTTCAGTGGCACTACAAACGCAGTTAAGTGAGGCCCTGAAGAAAATAATATATTTTATTCTCTATTAATGAACGACATACTTTTTTTTGACCAAAACTGATGAATAGGACCAATCCCACAATTTATAGGTCAATCCTGAAAGTTGAGTTTTTTCACCCGTCGCCAATGATTTTGCGCCGACCAACAGGGTGGTCTATAAATCATCTTACTTTTTCCGCAGCACGGTGCCAAAATGGGAGACAGCCTTCCGCAAACCTCTCCAATTTTCCCGATAACTAATGTGTGGGGAAGTGGAAACAGGAATGGAAATAACGGAAGGCGAGAAAAATTTGGACTCGCTCAAAATTCCGCTTGCTCCTATTTTTAAGTTGTAATACGTCATTCATGCTCAACTTCGAAATGAAGACACAGGCAAACAAAATGGAATACCATTCCGTGGAAATAAATTAGTAAATATAATGAATCATTGATCAAAATTATTCCTTTAGTAGATTAGGGGGTCAAAAAAATGTCGACCCGTTTACAGAAATTCACATCCCTTGCGGAAAATAATTAAATACATATTTGTTGGGGGAAGCTGGCAGTGTGCGTGTGGCGGGAAATTTTGTCCCAGCAGAGGAGCACGGACAAAGAACCGCCCAATTCACTGGAAAAGTCTTTACTCTTTTCTAATGATTACACCCGAGTTACTTGAGGCTTTTAGATTTCTCCAAGAAAATACACCACAATCTCGCTTCTTGCAGTATTTCACCCAACTACGAGATCGCATACTTAAGAAATGAATCACACTAATGCACTATATTCATCGACATAATTGATTTGGTGAATTTCTTTCCACTTATAGAGGGATTTGTTGAAAGCGAAGTGGCATTTGCCTTCCTAAGGGATATATTCGCACCGAGCGTCTTTCTTTTAGCATTATATGAAACTTTTCCCGTAATAAGACGTAAAATAAAATAGTCCAAATCACCCTTGATGTTTTTCCTCAAAAGAAATAATAGTTTCGATAGAGCAAGATGAAATAATTGTTCTACTACTGGATGTGAATACATTAAATGTAATTATTTAACTACTCTAAACACCCAGGTGGCCAAATGCTTTAGTGGATAATAAAAAGGATTCATAAAGTGAAGCTGTTTATGAAACTTAAAGAGATAACATGGCATTGAGGAAGCCGATAAGTCTCTAGACTCAAAATAAAAGATTTTATTTTCATTTAAGGTCAACCTATTCTTAAACAGAGGAGAAAATCACAACGAACGGGTCCGAATGAAACAACGCGATTCCTTTTCCAGCCCAAATTGAAAGATCGAGCACACTCACTCAATGTCCACCTATTTCAATTTAGGTGGGAAAACGGGCTAAGATATGATAGTACTGACAAAATTCTCAATTTCACCAATAGATAAAGTATTTATAATATAACATCAGGGTTAATCCGCCTAAGTGTTCGTTCGAGCTAGGTGCGACCAAGGCCATACATTCAAAATTTTCAGTGTAGTAGTGCGTAATACTTCTGTCAACATTACGGGCGTGGGTGCCGGATAATATTTCAAAATTTCTCTTCAAACTGGGCAAAATTCTCAATCAAATATGATTCGAGATTCACTAATGGGACTTAATAACATGACGCAGTTCTTCGATACGTATGTTTAATTGCACGTAATCTATATTTCGAACATTATTTAAATCATTCTTTCCTTAAAGTAAATTAGACATTTAAAATAAGATTTTAAATATGGTCAGGGCCAAGATGTCAGTGTCCGTTGTATTAACATGTTACGGCAACTCGGATACCTGGCCGATTACTACAGCTAAGAAATAGCGTTTGGTGGAACTTGGCGAAATTAAAACAAAATTCATCGAGAAAAATACAATTGGAAAATATAAGGTGATGAAAATATACGGACTGTAATGTTTTAAATAATAAAAGGCCGAAAATACTAATCATGAGTCACACGATGAAAGAGTGCGTTAAAACCATGGGAAATTTCAGTCAAAAGTTACTTTTTTAACGTAAAAATTGGTGCTGTTTTATATTAATGTAAATTTCACAGACTTATAGACTACAGAAATTACGAAGGTTTGTTGAAAATATTAATTTTTTCGAGCTAAGAGGCATATGAAATGCATTCCTGACGTCCATTCGGTCCTTGATCCATACTACTCTATGCCTCTAGATATCTACTCCGTGCCTCGCGGTAAAATTAGATTCAAAAGTTTCTATGTGCAATGATGGCAAAAACACGACTACACTCTATAGCAATTATCCAAGCAATATGAGCAACAAGTAGTATGAGCATAGTTTTACCATTCGAAAAAGGTTAGGATAGCGGTAGTTATGACAAAAAGGAAAGAATCCTCATGGCAAAATGACCACTATCCTAACACACCAATTATAATCACCTCGGTCGAAAAAGAGTCCAAAATATACATGCCACTCAAAAACTAACTTTGAGCAGAAAATACCTCATGAAATAACAAATGGGGTTGTGGCTACCCCTGCTATTAATGCACCCCGCAGGGCAATTTTAATACAAAATCATTCTGAGATACGGATACATATAAATACCCATGTATGGGAATTATGTACGTCTGTCTGTAAATTATGTATATATGAGACCCATTTGCACCTACTCTCCCTTCTTAAGGTGGTTTAGCATCCACCGAAAATTAAAAAAAACGAGTGGGTATCTTTAGTTTTGTCTGTGTGTAACCTATTTATCCACGTGTGTGAACAAACTTAAGTACTTTTACATGTGTGTGTATATATATATGTATAAACATAATTTTACATAATAATAACTCTGTAAATCATACTCCATGGAGGAGGGTCAATACTATTAAATTTCTAACTCCATAGATCGAATCACGGATTTCTCAAATTGATCTATGCTGAATTCGTATGACAGTTCTTACGAAGGAGAAGGGGAGAATAAGCGAAAAGCTCAACTGAAATATAATGCTGATAAATGCAGTATTAAAGGACTAATTCAGCAGTTTACAAATGTTAACGACAAACGTATCCCCCATTTGATAGACCATATTCCGGGATTAAGAGGTACCCCTTACGAAAATAGAACTAGATTTACTATACAAAGCAAAGGGGGAAGTAGAAATTATAAATAAGACCAAGTTTTGACCATTTAATACACACATGAATCGATAGTCACTAAATGGCGGACACATTCACAAGATTTACTATGATTTCACGACCTACCCCCAAGTCTTTTACCATGCCCCCAGGGATACGACACGTACTCCGTATTCTCCAGCTTAATCAAATTGAACTGCCAAAATCACTACTGTATCCACAGGAAATGAGATTTGGCACCAGTTAATGACGCTTGAGAATGACTAATTAAGTTATCAAATACTGATTTTCGTACTTACTATCTATGAGCTCCGCATATGGCATTTTTCAATACAAGATTTTTTACCCGGGGAAGAAAATGAATTTAATAATATTTCGAGAGTTACGTTATATTATTCTTATTAAGCTTTGAATGACCTAAGTTCTACATAATTAAGTTGTGTAGTAAATGCGAACACAGTATACCGAAAAATTATACATAACCTGAAGAAAATAAGAATGGAAAATCGTTCACTATCCGAGATTCCTGATTAGTGTGATGGATTTAAATTAATTGAATAATCGTAAATGTGAACAAACAAGGTGGTCATTGGACTGTTTTATGATGGTAAGTAAAATCCCACGAAGAAAATATACCTACAATTTTGAAAATCCCTTTTTTTTGTCGGTAGCTCATCCCCACCGTCGTTACTGAAATGGCTTTAACGACCGCGCCGAGGATGTGCTCAGCTCCAATTTCTCTCGTGGCCTGATTTCAAGAGTTGCTCTAATCGAGACCTGGTCAAGGATGTAAGGTGAGTCACGAGGAGCCTTGTCTTTTTGTGAGAAAAATCTCTTTTCTTAGAGGATGCATAAAAATTTCCACTTGCCGTGAAGTGGCAGCTCCTCTTAATCGATACTTTTTAAAGTAGATATTCGTCCAGGGGAACGGCCGACTTAAAAGGTTAAAATTGACAAGTAAAAAGAGATTATACTAATTTTTCCTGAGAAATTCAATTAAAAACATTTACAGAGTCAGGACAACAATAATTTTTCCATAAGCGTATTGATCCTATTTAAACTATCTGAGAAACTACAGCGAATTCCCGCAACCATTTCAATAACTCATGTAAATACGTGCTTCATGAATCGTTCTTGTTTTCATAGGGCAGAAAAAGGACGTTTTCAAACAACCTACGAATGTAATTCCGCAGAATCACCTCATGAAAAGAAGATACAAAGCAACTACGGTAAAAGAAAATTCCTTCGTTCTTACATCTGATTTGAGAATGTTCATGGAACTGATGAAAACAGCATTTTAATGTACGAGGAAGGACCGTGTCTGGATACCACAGTCCCTGTATTTTAAGTTTACATGGACCAAAACTGTACGCGTCATTTACAACAATCGAAGGAAAAATAAATTCTGGCAGACTAAGTTCAACGGAATATAGATACTTATTAATCGAGTGTAAACATCAGAGATCAACGCCCTGAGAACGACGGAAGAGTTAGCCACCAAAACCGCCGACTATGAAATACCTGACCCGGTGGAGAACCCGAGAAAACTTCACATACCAGAGATTTATTTAAAGTATCTACAAATTAGAGAAATCAACACAAAAACTACCATGAAATGAAAAAGCCGTAGACGTCTAAACAGAAGTAAAAATTAAATGCTGAAGACAGAAGGAGAGCTTGGAATAATTATTTAAAAAATTCTTATGCACCTTTAAAATTTTAATAGCATACTTACGAGTAGCAAGACTATACACCAGAAGTAGAAAATTACGTGTGCGTCAAGGCTTCTGTAGTTTTACTAAATGCCACGCCAGATTTACTCTGCTGCTTAAAACAGACAATGGTAAACAAAAGGATCAATGAAAAATACCCATTATAAGTTTTAGATGATGCAAAAAGCCAGATTGTAACCATAGAACGAACTTTGTTTCCCTTAATTCTGGAGTCGCTTTTTAAATTGATTTTGGCATATGTTTTTACGACCGATGCCCTTGCCCACACCAACCATTTAGGAAAAATAGTTTAGACAAACTCAACATCCATACCCTAAGTAGGATTCGAACCCTCAACCTTTGGGTCAGCCGGTGAGACCGAGACGCAATCGACTGAGCCGGCCGGCTGATCATAGAACTAACCATCGTAATTTAAGAAATATATATATAAACTACACTAACTACTAACAGCTAAATAACTAACGCAATCAAAGCACTTTCTAGATATCCGTGAATGAAAACCGAATGGGATTGATTTATTCTTTAAGAAACGCTTATAGCAATGCAGAAAATATAAGGGCAAATAAAATTCACGGAGGAAGCCGTCACCTGGTGGAATTCCATAATGAAACAAAATATAGGTGGTGCCTTATATGTATTTCCACAGAAAAATACAAAAGACGGCCTGTTTAGACCAGACCCGATGATGAGGATAACCGTCGAAACCGGTCATGTCTTATATTTTTCTGCGGAAATACATAAAAGTTACTACCTATACTTAGTTTCATAGGGGAAAAGTTTCCACTATGATTTATTTGGCTAGTTCGAGTTTAAGATTAATGATAGTAAAGTCGTATTTAAACCACAATTCTTGAAACGAAGATACAAAACAACTGCTCCTAAAAGAAAATCCCTTCGTTCTTACATCTGATTTGAGAATTCTCATGGAACAAATTATTTCCTAGATGATTAAAACAGCGACAAAGAATTCTATTATGTCATGGTCACGGCAAATCAAACATTATCAAATACAAATGTGGTAACTCACCCATTTTTTCCTTTGTGACATTTTACTCGGAATCTTAGACGTAAAAACCCTTTGGGAACAGCTTCTCCAATGAATGAGAGGCAAGTTGACATCAAAATTCAAGGCCTTCAATAATAATTTAAAACACTGCCAGGCGTACGATTATCAGAGAAAAAGGGATACCATAAAAGGGGGTAATATGGTGAAAACATTCTTTAAGGAATCTTCATTAAGATTTAAACAGAAGAAATTTGATGATCAATGAAATCGAGAAGGCTTAGGTAGCACGATTCGTTAAAAATTGTTGCTTCGTTAAGACTAAGAGCGTTATAGACTGGTTTCAGAACTTAGTTGGAAGTTGTAATAGTAGTAATATTTATATTTATAGGGTGATTCGACGGCGATGGTCATTTCGCACCTCTTTAAATCATAGAAAAATCCTATTGGACAAACAAAACACCCTTTACCTGCGCGGGACTCGAACCCACGACCTTTGAGAAGGATTCACTTCCATGCCTTATTTCAATAGCTGCACGTCCGTCCGGAATGTTAGGGAGAGAACCAGAGTTGGTTAACGCGGCCCTATGACTTCCGACTGCTCCTGGTAGCCGTATTTCCATAATAGGCGTAATCAATTGGTGGTGGGTTTTTATTGGGCATGGGCCGGGGGTTCCTAGGCCCTGGTCGAATCCCACACACCCCAGGGTCACCTTATGTGGAAGCATGTAATCACATATTTCCATAACCGATTTAAAAAAATAGCCGGATAGCGCGCAACCCCCAGGCTAACCCGGCCGGCTAGCTAGCTGGGAGTCGTTAGCATGAAGAAGACCTAAGGCCAGGTTAATTAACTTGTAGCTGTTAAGCAGCTGAGTTAAATGCTGGAGTTGAGTCAATTATTCGCAGTACAGCATATATAGGGGGATCCGACAATCACAAAGTAAGAGATATCCAAACAGTCATGCACAAACTATCAGATTTAGGGATTCTTTCTTTCCGCGGACAACAGTTAAAACCAAACTTTCGAATGTAGGTTAAACTATTCACAAATATTTAAGAGTTACACAGTAAACATTAAACAGGATGTTTTCATTCCCTTCCACACACCGTCATGTGGCTTTCAGGGTGTAAACGTAGATTAAATTAAGACAGTACAGATGTTAGGACTATAATTGGAAGCTACATTTACAGAATGACACGAGAAAAAACTTGTCTGTGAGATGTTTCGTCAATTGGCCTCTCCCAATATTGGCTATTTATGGTCTTTTATTTTTAGAAGTTTATTATTTTAAAACTCATTGTGTAGGTTTTCAATGAAACAAATGCTCTTTCTTTTAAGACATGGGGTCTATAAAATACGTACTATACAATATCGCCATTGACTTTGGCTTACGCCGATTTCAATTTCATGCTAGTAAGTAAAAAAACCACAGTATGCAACCCGAAGGTTGGTGTGTTAAGTGAGGGTAGAGTTCACCTAGTACTAAGCCCACGGCGTGTGGATATTCACACATCAGGGTTGAGGGGCCAGTTCATTTCCCTGGTTTCCCACGAAGATGAGGTACCCGAAAAATCATTCAGCTTGGGTTTAGCTGGAGGTGTCCGGAGTCGTCACCGGGTCTCGAACCCAGGTCCCCCGGTCGGTAGCCAAGCACTCTACCCACTAGGCAACCACGACCTCTGAGGTCGTGGTAGCTCGTCCAGCTAAACCCAAGCTGAATTATTTTTCGGGTACAACATCTTCTTGGGAAACCAGGGAAAGGAACTGGCCCCTCTACCCTCACTTAACACACCGACCTTCGGGTTACATACTGTGGTAAGTAAAAAAAAACCAAATCGAATACTGTTTCATCTATTTAATTTGGCTTTGCGAAAAGCGATAAACATGATTGGTCAAAAAGGAACTAGTTTTATTTGGGAAATCCAGTCAAATCTGTGTATATGCTATGTGTCTGATAACGTATTTATCGCCAGGTCCATTAATAAACTTGGTATCATTATAAACAAATGTAAAAATAAGCAGCAAAAATAGGGTTTAGTGTAAATGAACCTACATCAAATACTTCGCACGTGTTCGATTACAATTTATGAGGTACGCAACAGTCGCACATATCAACGAGGTCGACGCCAGTATGAAACCCAATGTTGAATCTCTAATGTCATAATATTTCCATTCTTCGTGCAGTAATGTTCCCACAGAGCAGCGACAGACTCGACTAACACTGACTACGACAGAATTACGTAAATGGGCGAGATGAAAAGTGCGCTTCTGGGCTATACGGGAGGATTGAGACAGAGAGCTGAGAAACGATATCTCGTTTTCTTTAGCAAGAGACCATGTCATCTCTACTGAGAGAATTATGTGAGTAGTAAACGCCCGGATTGGTAAATTACGGCAATAATAAAGATAGGTGGCTGAATTTAATCATTGGGAAAAATTCAAAACCAAAGGCAGATAATATCGTTGCTAGTTTCTTTAATTTATAAACTGAATCATGTCACATATCAATGACATATGAATGCAGTTAATATTTAAATCAATTACACTACATAAGAAAACTGTCATCAGCGAAATGTGCAATCAGAGAAAATTGTTCCAAATGATGTCGAATACATGACTCGACTGGGTCAGAGACCGTAAAGCCATTTTTTCAATCAGTAAAGTAAATTTTTTCACCTTCTACCTGGAGTAATAAAGTTGACCGTTTGATTAGGTTCTCTTGAGTAAAGTGACTAAGACCCGAACGCTGTACTCTAAGACTGACTTTCGCACATCCAACCAGCAGTAAATGTTGTTTATGAGTGATGTAAGCAAATAAAATACTTTTTCACTGTTTTAAGCATAATTTATACGTGATAGGCGCCTGGTGACGACGTGCCACTTCAAAACCATATTTAAAAGAGTGGAAAAGTGCTTTTATTTGTTTACATCATATTTCTCTTCCATCATATCACGTCTGATTCTTCGCTATTTGTTCTTAAGGTAAATGCATGAACATAGAAATCGCCTTGTTGGCGAACATGAATTCTTCTTCTCCCCTTGTTACCAAAATTTAAAGGTCATAGGAGACAACATTCCATCCTAATGCAACATTCCATCACAACATGGATTACTGAAGACAGCAAATTTTGTAATCTTTTTAAGGAGAAAGCTCATCCTCGTGTGCGGAGATTTCCATGAAAACAATGCTTATAAGCAAAATGATTCTAGACCCTCATTACAGATGAAAGTATTATAGGTGGATAGAGGAGAAAAAACAACAATTGGCCAATTGTGAGGAACAGCAGGCGACGATGGCGATCGACTGGAAAATCAAGAGAATTTTGGAATGAGGTTTTTCTTACATTAATGCACAGTTTAATGATCACGTTTGAGCAGAATTCTTTCAAGATAACGCGATTTTTCTGCAGTAGCATTGCCCAACTCTCACAAGGCCTCCACTTTCTCTACAGGCATTCTCTTATTCACTTCGACGTGTAATGGTTATATTAAGTTTTCAATCGGTGTGTTCGCTAAAGTAATGTCCAATATTCAACGGAGGATAAATTGAGTTAGTGTTCATGAGATTTCCATGGTATTTCAGCAATCTGATCATTCAGGGTGTCTTCAGTTTCATATTCTTTGTATAGCAAGCAGCAAAGTTTCAATATTGAACATCGTAATCACAGCGTAATGTGTCGGTTCTAACAACATAATTTTAAACTATTATAAAACCAACTGTGCCTGCCAAAGGAGCGTATTCCTCGGGTAAATTTACTACAAATACGCTTCCCCCAACGGTAGGCTAAGTAAATTTTCTTGGGCTCCACATTCAAGAAACGATGGACTGTTCCATGAAATTGAATAAAAAATTTCAATCGGTGTTTTAATGATTAAAAAATTATATCCAATCGTACACTCATTGCACTTTATTATGTGAGGGTGCATGCTCACCTTACATTAGGAATTCTTTTTATATCAGGTATATCTTTCTCACTGTAGAAACAAGCCATTCTTCGATGATGTAATACGAAGGTAGAAGAGCGCTGCTATTTTAAGCTTGTTTGGTCTCATTTTGAGTATGCTTCGAGTGTGTGGTGTGAGATCCTCATGAAGCAGGATTAGTTTTAAAATTAGATCAAGTGCAACGTAGACCAGCTAGATTTGTGAAAACTTGTTATGAACGACGTATCAGTAGAACGACGTCATTGGAAATAGATTGTAGAACGGATGTATTTAAAATTTCATTCTTCCCTCGTACGATTAGAGATCAAAATAAGCATGGTCTTAGGGTTAGTTAGGAAAGGTAGTGTATATATTTTTTTAGTTATTTTACAGGCAGGTTAATTATCGTATGTGTAGTTTGACATTATTGCCGCATGATGTAAATGATGTTTTGCATTCTAACGTTTCCTTCTGCGTGAATAATTTCTAACATTTGCACGTGGGAGTATGGGTTTGCCGGTCGGGTTAGACAGGTGGGTAGCGTGACTGCCTGCTTACCCAAAGGTCGCGGGTTCGATTTCCGCTCAGGACATGAGTGTTTTTAATTGTTGATGCAATAGGTTAAATGTAAGAGAGGAACTTAAGGGACTAATTTTGCCTGAACAATAAAAACAATAGCATTATTATTATTGTGGTGGCTCACCCCTTCCACATTCCCTTGCGGCAGCTTGTAGAGAAATGCGTAGACGTAAAAGCCATAAAAGCAGTATGTGGATTACCTAGCCCTACTCTTGGTATATCTCTTCTCTCGCCCTATTAAGTATTAACCATTCGTCAGTGTATATTCTTTCATGTGCCCTATTTGTTAAAAGTCACCCCAACTCTTCGAGGCAAAAATAACATTTGTCGCCATCAACTTTCTTGTATTGTTTGTCTAAATGGCCCTCATCACTCGGGATCTGCCATATTTAATGAGATACCGGTACATATCAGAGACACCCAATATCAGACACCTTCATTTGGAGAAAAGTTTAAGTCAATCCTGGATATCAAAGCATACTACAGTGGTCATGAATTTTTAGGGGATAATAATAGTTTCTAATAGTATTTGTAATTTTTATGTATGAACGTTTATGACTATGGTATTATATTATTTATCTATGGTATGTCTATTTCCCTATGGGTTTGAAATAGATATTATTACTAAAATACTAGATGTTTAAATGCCCTCTCCAGTACAGTGGACGTCTATGAAATGATGATACACATATGTGATGCTAATTGCTATGCCAAATTTCACTTCAAATATCACTTGTACGTTAGGAATGGACAAAAGGAGGTCACTTTTACCCACTAGTCATCTCATATAACTCGCTTTCTAGCAATTAGGAGACCGGTTACTAATATTCCAATATCTCTTCTCCAATATCGCGTTTTCAAGGAAAATGAAGGATGGCTTCCCTCATATTGCAACCAGCTCGAGTCAGAAAATACAAATTTTTCCAAAACAAACAAATAACCTCACTAGATAGGACAACATTTAACCTTTTTAAATCAATCAGCATGCTCAAGCGCCACAGTTATATGTGGTGGTATTTCTTATTAACGTCACCGTCTGCCAGCTTATAGTCGTGATCGGCGAATGTGTTAAGCGTGGCATGATTTTCGTGTCTTTGGTCTCTTGATGCCTTGACTCTTTCCAAACGTTGTCACTCATCGAGATTCCGATGTAATGCTTCACCACCGAATTCATTAATTTACTACTGGGACACTGTCCGAGTTTTGACGGTAGGTACAGTAAATCTTCACAGGATCGCAATTTGATTGGCGGCCTGATAAAGTACGGTCACTCGTACGCTAGATATAATTATGGTCGGTGCAGGTCAACTGCATGACTTCACAAAATAAATTGTTAAATTCTGAATGATGAAGATTCCTGATGAATGAAATTATAATTTATAGAGGAATATTAGAAGAAAAACTATTCGTGCATCATTAAATTCGCGAAAGATCGATGAAAAAACCATCGACCGGTGCTCCTCGAGACCATAAATGATCCAAGCACATTAGGAACATTACCCGGTAAATACAGATTTGTTATGCATAGGATGTACAGAAAGATTAATTAAAATAAGTTCCATTACTCCCCGAATACACGGAAAAACTAGATTTAAATGTCGCGGAGACTCTTACGAAGTTACGTCTTCTACTGTTTTTCGTTATTATTATTTTGTTATTTATTAAAACAAGAACACTTGAAACAAATAACTTTTCACGGTATTTTATTCTTCGCAGAAACGATATCATCATGTGACCACATCTGATGATGTCACCTCTTGCGAAAAAACCGATTTTGTGAAGAATAAAA
Organism: Rhinocypha anisoptera; assembly: GCA_011762765.2. NCBI lineage: Eukaryota > Metazoa > Arthropoda > Insecta > Odonata > Chlorocyphidae > Rhinocypha > Rhinocypha anisoptera. The sequence goes on along the minus strand of WURS02438765.1, from coordinate 1,238 downwards.
TAAGTTATGCAAAGTTATATAAATGCAAAGATAGTTCTTTTCACTTCATTGATCATGAAGTCTTCACAACATTGAGCCTGAGACCGTAGAGTGCATTCAAAGTAAGAACACTAGTACTTAACAGCGATTGAGCACAACGTAGAAAATAAATTTATTCAAAGACTGGATCAACAAAATTTAACCAGTTACCTATTTAGTAAGATAAATCTAATTGTGGCGCACGACGATAGTCTCTTTATACGAACGGGTGGTACGTCAATGGGTTACTAACGATATTTTACGTTTTTCACATCTGTCGAGTCGATTACATGGTTAATTAATGGCCACTCTGAAGAACAGCATTTTATCCTCTTATAGTTCCTTATAACATAAATGTTTTGTCGAGAATAAAGTGCCAATGGCAAGGTGAAATGTCATGAAACTTTGAAATTCGGATGTTCGGAGTGAAATGGACAATGCGTCTTTTTTGAAAGTATAGGCATGTTGACATTTTGTCACAGTGATCCACTAAATGCTAACTGGGCATGGGTTTTCTACACAGAAACGTTTGTCCCACGTGGAGATCAAACCTTTCTGGGTAATTTGGCATGTGCGGTCAAGTATATCGGTGGCGGTATATCACCTATTTGTATATTTTGGAGACGGCTCTGGAAAGAAAAGAAGGGACCTCTGAATGAAGTCCAAGTAAATATTTATAAGATTCGGTGGCCGAGATCCTGACCAGCGGGAGTTAATATACTGCCACGGGCAGACACCCAGTTACGTAAACGGTGTGAATAGTAACTACAAGTAGTATTTTCAGCAAATAAATTCGTCAGTAGCGCAGTCTTTCTGCATTGGTCGGGTAACTAGTAATTTCAACTGTCACTATTTAGAGCAGTGATGTAATTACATCTAACAAACGACTCGCAATTGTTATTTCTCACTATAAGGCTATGATTGTAAATAGGAAGAAAACGTTTCAAAAAAGTAAAGTCAGTAATTTCAGTTGCCATTTACAATGAGTAGTGAAAAAACTGCTTTCGGGAGGGAGGATACAAAATGTATCGGTTTTTAGTCGGTAGAAGTTTTTAGTCGACTTCATCTGCAAAAATTCAGTATAACATTTTTTAATTTGTCATCCGCTATAAGCCTGGCTAATAATGATTAAAATATCTTATACGACACAGTCTCAGGCATAACTTTGTGGAAATTCTTCATACAAGGTGTAAAGGAATTAACGCTGCTATTTCCACATG
>WURS02438755.1:0-15147 GCA_011762765.2 Rhinocypha anisoptera | reverse complement strand
CCGCCCCTCCCCCCCTATCTCACCCACTCAAGAGAGACGTCCGTGGAGGAGCCGCGAAGGGCGAGTCATTTTGCGGGAAGGAATCACAATCAAAATGCACGCTAGGTTTACTCTGTGGCAAAAATGATAAATTGAGGATATAACCATCTCTTGCAGCTCACTCTTTTTTTTTTGCCTCCCACTCGCTTCCGTCTAAAATTCGAAATGCCTGGATTTCTTTTCCTCTGGTACTCAATTAAAATCTTTTCGTTTTTGGCAGAGACTGCTGCCATTCCTCCTGGATCCGTCAATTCCAATCATTTCCCAGCAAGAGAGGCTTGTTAGCCAAACGGTGATGTGATATGCATTTTGGATATGGTTGAAGACGTCGGTAAATCAATGTGACCGTCGTCGGCATGTGAGCAATGCCGGTAAATTAATGTGATCTTCGTTTTCCGGAATTCAATGATCGGCTGGTCAGAAATTATTTGGAGGTTTCCAGGTCCCACCACTACTATGATCTAAGGTCGTCGTTCATAGTTTTCCTTCCGGTAACCTTGAAGTTAAAAGGCAGGAAAGCATTACAACTAAAATAAAATTATGAAGAATCTATCTTTCTTTCTCTCTTCAGAATATTGGCCAATTTTGAGGACCCCAATGCGCTATCTGTTGTGAATAACAGCTGAAAACACTGAAGATAGATCAGGGAAGCTGGTTGGTCAATATTTCTAACATTCTGATTCGACAGAATATTTTTCCATCGAAATCCATATTATGGTAAGCTAAATTTTGTTTACGTGTTTGTATATTATGGAATATTTACTCTGAAGTCATAACAAATACAGTAATAGTGTCGTATACAGTATTATTATAATTAAAAGGCCCGCCCATGTGGTGATTTTAAAAAAATATTTACAAATTGTTCTTTTGAAATATTTAGGTATGACTGCTCAAATTGTTGCGAATTTTATTAGATCTCAATGTATACATGTAAAAGCAAAACCTGAACTGTATAATACAAGACGATGGGAAAGAAAATGAATTCATCGACTAACAGGATGATATTTCCAGTTTTAACTTCCAAATTTCTTTTAACGCCAATCGGAGTGGAGACTTTGGTTTCATCTCTCTGTTTCTGCAAGAACGGAAGATCAATCGATTCTCATAGGAAGAAAATCATGGCCACGCAGAGAAAAGGAATGTATCCTTTATTTCTTAATTTGCTTATCAAGGAAAGGTATATCTCGCATTCTGTTATTCTACGGACGGTGTAGTGATTTTAATAACTTTATACCTTAAGGCATCTGTGGAGCGTAAACATCATAGTATAGAACCGTCTGTCAAAGCTGCCCTATACTCATCAAACCAGTGGGCATTACGATCGCAATGATGGGGGAGAATAAAGCTAAAGAGAACTAGAACATTAGAGCGGTTTCATACAACCACACGAAAGACTTAATCATTTGGGAAAAATATCAAGTTCTGACTGCTTTTCCCAAAGAGCTCCAGCGTCGATAATTACTCAAATGAGTGATTTGTTTGCTAGGGATTGCTCTACGTGGATCAGAGTGGCGGCAGAAGATATAGGTACACTACCGTGCTTGGGAAATGTGCCAGACACCCACCCCCCCCCCACCCAGTCGATATACCGATTTCGTAATCGCTGCTCGGATGCATTAAAATTTTCGTTCTCAGCGTGAGGGAGAGAGAGAGGGAAAGAGAGAGAGAGATAGACTGAATGTATTTCGGTTTTAACTTTCTTTTTCCATCGGTGCGGCTGGTTGCACGTGAATCCTTTCGCCCGCACCCACGCATCGTCTGGGATTCTCTGGAATTTTAAGGCAGAGTCGATCCTTCGCCCTCACTCACTCCCCCCTCTCCTCTCCTTCCCTATCCCCTCCTTCCCCCTCTGTCTGTCTTCTATCTCCGCTCCCTTGTGATCGCTCATCCGCCGTGCAGCAGCCAGAAGCTACTTTTGCAGTTGGGTAAAAATTTAGACACCGTGGGCGAGGGAAAAAACTGCCCTCCATCTCGCCGAAGAATAAAAGAGAAACATTTTCATTTCTTTCTCTCTCTTTCTCTCCTCCCCGTCGTTCACGTCACCCTCTTTCACGGCCAAAAAGAGTCCCCTCCTTCCCCCTCCCCCTCCCTCCACCCCGCCTCTTACCACCCAAAACTCCCTTTGCCATTTATCTTGGCTCTTTGAAAAAGCATCGATTAAGCGGAGCAAAAATTTCCCCCGGAAATGCGACGGGACAATATCATCTCACAGCACCGAACGAGCAGGGAGAAGAGAGAGAAAGAAGGAGAGAAAAAAAATAAGGAGGAATGATAAGAAGAGGAGAGCGAGATAAAGAAAGATATGGACTCGGAGGGATGAGAAGAAGAGGAGAGAGAGATAAAGAAAGATATGGACTCGGAGAAATGAGAGGAAGAGGAGAGAGAGATAAAGAAAGATATGGACTCGGAGGGATGAGAAGAAGAGGAGAGAGAGAGATTGGGGCGGAGGAATGATAAGAAGAGGAGAGAGAGATAAAGAAAGATATGAACTCGGAGGAATGAGAATAAGAGGAGAGAGAAAGAAAGCTAGGGACTCGGAGGAATTTGAAGAAGAGGGGAAAGAGAGAGATAGAGGGATATTGGGGCGGAGGAGGAACAGACGCGGAAGGAAGCGGTGGGGGTATTCGAAAGGAGGAGGATCGAAAGGGACTGGCGGGGGGCCGGAGTGGAATCGTATGTGAGCAGCAAAGGGGGGAGGAACGAGATGAGAGGGGGAAGTTGACCCGCCGGCGAGGATTGAGGAGGAAAATAATGAAGGAGAGGGTAAAGCAGATAGGTATAAACGCGAAAAAAGGGGATATTATGGAGAAATGAATGAATTTGGAGGTAATTGGGGGGGGGATCGGTTCGCACGCGAATGGATGTGGATGAAAATGGCCGCTTCAACAAAATGGTGGTGGAGCTCTCCCACTAACAAATTGAGAAACGGGTCACGTTACCCGTTCAGCCTCAGAGCCTCCCCCCCTCCCGAACACATAACTGTCCCCGTTCGGGCGTTAAATTCCCCTGCCCCAGTGTTTATAAAAAAAGTCGTGCAATGTGTTTAAAATATTTCTGCCATACAGAACATATTTCATGCAATAACAAGGTGAGCCACTCTCAAGGAAATCCACTCCCCCCCCCCCAAGGGATGACATTGCCGAAGCCGAATTGGCGGTGGTTCGGTTTCTCAAGTGAGGAAGTTGACATTGTTTTTAATCGAAGAAAAACATCGACGTCTTCATCTTCGGAGAAGATGTCGACTATTGGGCGAGACCGATCGTTTCGATGAATATATGTATTGTCGAAGCAAAAATTTTGTTGTTTCTCTTCACCATGAAGTCCCGCAACGTTGAGCCTAATACCATCGAATTCATTCTTTTTCTTGTTAATAATCGCGGAATGTTCATATTTTCACAAAGTTACTCCTAAGATAATAATCCCAACAATCTTCTAAGTATTCATTAGTGAGTCACAAAGTTATCCCTTTCATCTCAGGCAAGGAATGGCCGCCTGAGAAAAAAAAGGATAACGCTGTGTTAGATTTATTATAGAAAAAAAAAGAAATCCAGAGGCCACGGTGTCCTGAAACGTGTATAAGTCTGTCATCAAAGTAAAGGTAATGATTGACGGTCAGTTATCTGGATATTCCAGTGCCGAAGTGAGAGCATGACTCGACGTCAATTACATATCTCTTTCATGATGCCGACATGTATAATAAAGTGATCTTTTTTTGTTTTGTAGTGCCAAATTTTCATTTTTAAGGCCACGAACGTGATATACATTAGTTATATGCGCTCGTATCATTTGCATTATATATTTGCAAAGTCATTTTTTTTTTGCTTTTGCATGATTTGTGTTTGTACGAGATTGATGTTTGTCATTTTTTTCGTTTACGTTAAAAACAACGCCGACGAAACAGGTAGCAAAATTTCCGCGGGATATATTTTCGTCTCTTCCGCTTGTATTTAATTAAAACGGGCGCGAGTAGCAAAGGGCGATTGATTCAAACTCGTCCATGTGGTGAAATGAAATCCCTCCACGCAGAGTCCGAGCAGTACTGCGAGATCTAAATAATTACAAAACTGCATTCATTTAATCGCAATGATTATGAGATTCCGTTAATTGGACCCCTGGTATACTTTACAAAATATAGTTATGATTCTTGAGAAACGGAGAGCTACAGTCTATTTAAATTCTTGGAACATGTTTAATCCCATTTTAACAATATTATGGCTCGAAAAGTTACAGGAATGCGAAGGGTGGTCACTTTAATTTCTCAGTCAATTCTAAGTCTATGCTTGATGAATCTTCAATGAAACTTCAGTGGCATCCAAGGTTCCAGCGCTGCAGTTAGTAACCTAACAAAATAGAAGGACAAAGATATGGATTTGTAGTGGAAATAAACCATAGTTCGCGTAGATAAGGCCAGTTGCAAGCCAAAATAGGAAATAGGAATATAATAGGAAACTGTGTACACACGCCAACATAGAAAAAATAACATTTATTAATTCCATTGGTGTAGCGAACTTGATACCTTTCCACCAAGTTTTTCTGTTAGTCTTATAGAGGATTGAAGAGTTTACATAGGTCAAAATTCATTTTTAGCACGCTGGAATAAGATTTTATATTTTGTTAATAAATATGAAAAAATGTCTTGTCTTTCGTTGGCTCTTATAATTGGCCTGATAAAAAAATAATTAAAGTTTTCAGTAAAAGATTAATGAATACGTTAAACAGACGATTTAAACATTACATAGACTTTTTCATAGCGATAATGATCCGTTCTTTGTTAAACTACGTTGTGATTGATATTTTCAATATTCAAATGTGTGTTACGCGCATTAAGTAAACAAAGTATTATTCAATTTACACAATAAATGTTCATGCGCATATGCACTCATAGATGGTAACGTTGTTCAATTAAATTTGTAGTTATTATCAATACGGAAAATTTAAAAAGCTTCGCTTAGAGAATTCAGGTCATTTTTGTTTTGAATTGAAAAATAAGTTCAAGGGAATGTCCATGGCTAGTTTTAGAAGTCTCCTCGTGAATTCCCCAAATGTCGCGACAACATTGAGTGTACTACATTACTCATTGCATAAAGGAATGCACGGGAGTCTCCTTGTTTTTCGCCCAAACCAGATCCGTATAAATGTTTACACCACCAAATATCCGCCAGTGGTCGATATGTAGATATTCGACGACTATGATCATTTGATAACGTGGATTGGAATAACATGTTCAAGTTGATGGAGAAACTAGGCATTGATTACAAACGACAGAAGAGCAATATTCCAACTCTTCCATAATCAAGTCACCGCAATGAAAATGAACAATGGAGGAATAATAGAAGCTAAAATAAATAAAGGGGTTAGTCAAGGGTGTAACCTCTCACCAGGGTTTTTCAACGTACACCTAGAAGAAGCAATAAAGGAAATAGAAGAAAAAGGCATCAGGCGTATCAAAGTGAACGGAGAAGAAATTAACCTGCTACATGTTTCGCGGACTACATAGTAGTCATAGCAGAGAAACGTGAAGATCTACAGACTACCTTGATGTAGTTTCCAGCGTTACTTTGTGTAAGTGACCCATGACTTAAAGAAAAGTGGAACTTAGTAATTTCCACATAAAATATACAACCGCCGATAGCAATACCTTCCCATAAACCCCACACCATCCTCTGTGACCATATATTAAACGGATTTCCTGTATTGTACGCCAGATGCTGAAAGTCAAGTGGACGGACAGAGTTAAGAATGAGGAAGTGTACAGAAGAGCGGGGGGTACAATAAGAAAAAGAAGAATACGGTGGATAGGACACATCCTGAGGCATAATGGGCTCGTGAAGAATATAATAGAAGGAAAAATAGAGGGGAGGACCCCTCGAGGAAGGCCGAGGAACAAATATATAGGGCAAATTAGTAAAGACGTTAGAAGAAAGACCTGCCAAGGAGCAAGAGAGCTAGCACTAGATAGGAAAGGATGGAGGACTGCAGTCAACCAATCTTCGGATTGAAGTACTGATGATGATGTACTGATGATGACGCCAAATGATGACCCTATGCTTTGAAACCCGGTTGTGAAATAAATATTTTATGTAGAAATTACAAAATGCCAATTTTATTTAAGTGAGACTACCTTGAACGCAATCGAACAAGTACTGGATGAGTACAACATGAGAATAAAATACAAGGAAGACTAAAATATTACCTAGTGTGCGGACGAGATAAGATGAGCGCAGACACCGAGCTACAATGAGAGAAATTAGAACAGGCGGAATCCTTTACCTACCTGGGAAGCAGGATTACATGGGATGGAAGAATTTCTACGAATACATTCACGTAACGAATTCTAGGAATATTTATACGTAACTAACTTAACTATTTCTTCGTAAATATTCTACGAATATTTGTACGTAACCACAACGCCCAAGAAAGATATCGCTCCAAACAAGGAAGCAATATGTGAAAACATTCGTATAGAGCATGGCATTCTATGGATCAGAGATCAGAGATATTTAAAAAAACAGACCAAAGAATAATAGAAGCCTTCGAGGTATGGTGCTGAAAATCAAGTAGACGGACAGAGTTACGAACGAGGAAGTGTACAGAAGGGCGGAGGAAGGTAAGGCAATATGGAGGAGAAAAATAAAGTGGATATAGGACACACCCTGAGGCATAATGAGTTCGTGAAGAATATAATAGGAGGAAAAATGTTAGAAGAGATCCCACGAGGAAGACCGAGGGACAAGTGTATAGGGAAAATTATAAGAGACGTTAGAAGGAAGACCTACCAAAGGGTAAAGGGAGTTAGTAGTAGTTAGGAAAGTATGGAGGGCTACAGTCAACCAATCTTCGAATTGAAGTGCGGTTGTTGATGATGAACTATATTAGAAGTATAATATCTAAAGAAAAGGTAGGATTGTGCTACAAGAGGATGGCGAAGCATATAGGTAATACAAAGGAGAGGGATGGGTTTTGATAGGAGATATATGCCGTGAGGGTCCCAAGACGGGGAGTGAGTGATGCCGGGCAGGGACCGGAAGGAGTGGGAGTCCCCGTTGGTGCCCCAAAGGGATCACGTGATACGGTGAGGAAAATGGGAACTTTGGGGAAGGGCCGGGTCCCGTGTATCTTCTTTCTAAGCAGGGGCCTTACTCCAGCTAGCCTCTCCACTTTCGTTTCGTCAGTTTAACTGTTGTCCGACTGCTGCTTTAAGGAGGTTGATCCGCGACCACGTGAGTCAAAATCGCAGGGATAGTTGAATGTGCTTGCGCGCCAGTGAAATAATACTGCTACATCTTACAAAATGCATTTGTTGTCATAAAGAAAAAGCTTCACACTAAAGTTGCATAGTAGTCATTGAAGAGTTTTAATAAATTCTTTTCTCAGCCTGAAAGTTGAGTCAAAATAAACTTCTTCAATAATAATATGCTTCAGGTATAAATGAATTTATATACATTTCAAACCGTTAGTAACCTCATAAATATTAACATTTAAATGAGATTGAATAAATCCACCTCGTATTCTCTTTCACTTTGAAATTATTCATTTTTTTTCCGGCAACGCCTAAATCAGGCCACGTTTGGGGCATATGAAGGGAAGACGTCTTCGGTGAGGTGTGGTATGGTATTCGGTTCGTAGTTTCTCATTTTACTAATTTGGTTAGTCCTTGATTTTCCTGTTGCTCACTTTTCTCATTTACGCCTTTAGTTTTTCAATAGATATTCAACTTTTATTTGAAATATTCGAATATTTTTAAGAAACCGCGTTGCCAAATAGTCTATAACTAACATTCATTGCTGCGTTAATATTGTTACAATCTAATTTATCGGTAAAAAGCGAATCTAATATCACTTTTTTGAAAAACATGACATGACTCTACGATATGAAAACGTAGCTTTTTCCAAGTTGACGCCAATTCTCGACATCAAGCGCGATTGAAAGCCATTAAGCGTATTTTGAAATGCGGATTATGGAAAAATTAGTACGGATTGAGGGTTTTCTGTAGACAAATTTAGATAGAGGACACATTTTTCTGCAAGTACCCAAGATATGAACGAAATGACACGGCTTTCATTTTGCGATCCAACCTCCTCAATTCCACTGACGATTTCCCCCTGTCGAGCGTGTTCGATAACTTTTTAGTCCAAATCACTTTATTGATTTTCCATTAGCAACGCTATAAAATTAACGCGAGGAGTCGGAGCGATATCGTGTATTCTGCGGAGCGTATTGAAATCCAAGAGAGAGAGATGAGATCCCCGCAAATGGGCAAGTTGCGTGGCACGCAACCTTCTCACGCTGTATCGGACATTCCCCATCTCGTGGCGTGGGTTCGCTTTCTCCACGGATATCTTCAAGTCATTAAATCATAATTTTTTTTTTGTTTTTAATAGAAAAATGTGTACCTTCGAAACGTGAAATTAACAAGGCGGAATCCCCGAAGGATGTCGCGGAGGATCGTCTGTTCGAATCCCACGGCGAACTTTCATTTAAAGCCGGAGCAGCACGCCGTGTACCCGAAGAATTATCAAGGAAATTCCGATCGATATGACCGGTCACTTCGGAATCCTACACCCTTGTGTTGCTGCGGGGAGGGACTGCACGAAATGATAACTACATTTCAGTCTGGTCAGTATTGAAGTCCACGGTGCGTGTCCAGGCATACACCTATGAACTCTTTTTCGCGCGAAAATTCGACTGCTAAATCCTGAAGGTTAGAGTCATTATTGCATCGTGCGAACAGCTATTTCATTTTGTGCCGTCCAAAATTATCTCCTTTAAAAGTACTCAAAACTTGCCGACGTGCACCAGAGGACTATCCAAGTCACCACGTTTTCGAGAATTTTTAATAGCAGGGGTATTTTCGTTTATTCAATACGTCGACAGATGTGGTCACTCAAGAGTCTCAAATCGGAGAAAAACTCAATCGGGCCGAGACGGGAGTCGAACCCGCAAACATTGGGTTGGGCGGCTGGCATACTACCCTCCATTCTCATCCCGCAGGCAAGAATACTTATGAAGGATCTCAGGTTTTCCCGGCGAATAGATTGGAGGAAGATTTCTGGGGTTTCCATCCGGGTCCAAGGGATTGTTTTCCACCAACGTTTCGACAGCCAAGTGTGCCATCGTCTTCAGGGTGATGATGAAGGCTAGGCAGCCATCACCCTGAAGACGATGACGGACTTGGCTGTCGAAACGTTGGTGGAAAACAACCCCTTGGACCCGGGTGGAAACCCGAGAAATCTTCCTCCGAGAATACTTATTTATGCCGTTGATTTCAGCCATCTCTTTCACAGGAATAAATCGTGAAAGAGACTAGAGTGAGGTAGTTGAAGTCGCAACTCCGCTTTTTACGTGATTCCTACCACTCAAGACACGGAGCCTTCGGCGAAATGGTTAAATGCAAATGAACCTTGTTCACTCTCAAAAGATCGTGCCTGGAAGTGATTCCTTGAATTCCATTTCCCCGGCCATCCCTGCCATGCTATCCGTGTTCCTGAGTGTTAAACCGGAGGGCATAAAACTTAGTCCTTGGAGGAAAAGCATCGCGTTAATAAGAGGAGTAACGAAGCAGTGTCCTGGGAAGACGTGCAGAATACATTCACGTCTCTGGTCGGAAAAACAAGTCCTCGCGACGCAAAAGTATTGTGATGTGCTGTTTCTTTTGCGAAAATTGATGCTGCGAGCTCGATTCGGGCTGGGAACGAAAAATCCTTCCAAAGTGTTGGCGAATATGCAAATTTTGCCCAGAGCGCTGAACCATTGAAGGATAACGGATCGGGCAAACTTGGTATGCGAGGAACAGTAAAAAAAAGTGTGCTAATATTGTCGAATTTTTACGAAGGAAATAATTCGCAGAGACCGTACTAAAACGCGTAGTGTGTTCCATTCATCGTCGAGAAAAGCGATCTATTCTGAACGCATGGACAGAAAAAAAGGTAATTCCATTTCTCCATATCGCCAGGTAGAGCTTTAATTCGCACTATTGCTTACCTAACGTTATAGTTCCTTATTTTAAGTGTTTTCTAAATAATGACCTAGTCTACCAAATATTGATTTATTTCACTTGAGATTGGAAAAGCAATCAAATGTGAGAGTTCAGCAACGAAATTTTTTCTTGACCAGTTACTAAAAACATTTTCGTCTATCGGCGGTTTTTTCACTATAGGAAATAAATCCGGAAGGTAAAAGAAATGGAAAATGATCCGTTAATTTTGATAGCAATATTTCTTCGTCCCACGCATTTTCCGGTATCCGTTTTATCAATGTTTGCTTCCTCTTGCGATTGAGTGCTTAGAAATACAGAATCAGCTGTTTAAATGTCTGTTTCTGCAGTTTTTCTTTCCCTACGCTATGAACATTCTTTTCGGGTTTAGAGGCGCGATTCGAATGGCGGGATTATTTTTACTGTGCTATCGGTAGCTAGCATTTGTGTTTGCTTTCCTTGATGTTTGTGGAACGAGAATGGATCAAGAGTGCATACACGCACATGTTTTTATGGGAGTAAAAATAAAACTGCGCAATTCTTATCTTTTCTTAAGCCAGTGCTATAAATAAGCACACTTCTTGCTGTACAGAAGTACGCTTTCCGCACATTCTCCCATTCACAAATGATTTCTCAATCTCCGGCCGCTTTGCTCAATCGCGCTTTTTTTGGCGTGGTGAATTTCTATGAATTTTGCTTGATATTCGGACGCTTATCTTCAATTGTTACTATAATTTCCTTTCTCCATCATTTTTTAGGAATTTCAAACATTAACTATGACCAATCAAAAGAACATACATGACTTGTGTAGGTAAAAGTTTGATATTACTTTGTTGATTTATCCAGCTCATTAAAGAAAAGTAATAAGCAAGTACTCCTCATCAGATCGAAGGAAACCTTATATGACAGTCAGTTTTTATTCGAGATTTCATATGACTATCCAGTAGTTTTAAGATCTTTTAAGACCAACCTATTAGATTTAAGGTAGAATAAAAAAGGTAAATATTGTCGCTTTTTTGTTACGAATCTCAGTACACCATCCTCATGCGCACATAAAAATCTAACCTGTTGGTTAAATACTGCCGTAGTTTGGATTCTTGGGGAGTCACAGGGAAAGAAATTGGCACCTGTATCATTATACCTGGATTTTTGGCTCAGTAGCACATCCCTTTACTGTCACCCTAAACTTCGAGTTGAAAGCTTTGGTAAGTCGCACGCTGTTCAAATGCTTCCCACTCAGAAAACGCACTTTAACCATCTAATTACAACGTATAATCAACAAAACTAGACCAAGTTTTAGTAATCCAGCGATGGAAATGATAATAAAGAGGAAAGGATCGGGATCAGACACCCAAATATTTCAGGGTGAGGATTCGTGAGGAAGATAAGAAATTATTTATTAAAGCGTAACCCATATGTAACGTTTACCTTTTTTATGACACCATTCCGAGTATTCAAAGTAGTTGCCGTGGAATAATAAAATTTTCGGAAAATCGTTCTTGACATGTTTAGGCGAATTTCTACTAACCCATTCTTCACTTATTTCTGGGGTCAGGAAAACCTACCACGCTGTGCTGACGAGAAAAAAAAGTCAATCATGTTACTGAGCGGTTGAAAAATGTAACCTGCAGAGGTGGATGCACTCACACCAATTCAAATCGATGGAGTGGTGGTTATCTTCCTCTCTTTCACCTCAAGAGTCCCGCATTGATTAAGAGGCCAATCATTAGCGCGCAAAGTGTTTAGCACGCTACAGTTTGCGGATAACATTGCCATACTAATTGAGAAAGCAGTTCTTAAGAGGGCGTTTTCCTGCATGGAAATGGTAATACGCAGACTATAACCAGCGAAAAAGGCACTCTCTCCCACAAGGAACAAATGTTTACTGTAAATAATATTAGCATATAAGAAATCGTCTTCGGCTCCACTATGTGGGACTCCTTCGTGATTCACAGAATAAATAAAACATTGGGAGTACCACAAAACAATACGACTGGTTTCGTTAGCTTAGTGAACGTCATAAGGTGATGTTAGCGTGGAAATCGAGCATGCTTTTACGCGAGAGTGAGGCATGGAGAGTTTTTATCTCAGAGAAAAGAAGATTGGGATCAATGGAAATGAGCTGCTGCGAAAGAAGGTTGAAAATTAAATGTATAGAAAGATTAATTGATAAGGTAGAATTCTTTTGTCTGTGGCAGTACTTCGAAGAGCGGAGGAAAAGAGAGGTTCATGATTACACTTACTAGGGGAAGAGAGAAACGAACAGGTCATATTGAGGCCCGACGGTCCAGCAAAGACGGGAATAAATATAATGGATAAAGTAGGATAAACAATAATAAATAAAGCTGTCTCTCTTAGTCTTTCTATGCCGCTTCACGGAAATAACAGACCCACGAGCCTTACGTTTATATTTTTCCACCATTGTCTTACCCCCGCTAACATATTGCTCCCCCGTATGGTCAATGTCTGCTCCTACCAATCTAACTACACTCAACAGTGCAACCAATTTCTTCACCAAAATAGTCAAACACCGAGTCCCGTATCTTCGTAATGCTTCCAAAGATGACATCCTATCCTCACTTTCCACAGCTGATCTCCCTAGCAAAATTTTAAAAACGGATTTAAAATTCTTGTACAACACTTAACTCCCTCAATGACTGCCCCGAACTTCTCTCTCCGTCATCAATTTCCCCCCTGCCACACGCCCCTTTTTGTCGGCTTGAAGTGTATTAGATAGGGGTAGACGTTAAGGGAACAAAGCCCTCTTCCTTGAAATAATAATGCGAAAGCCTAATTGAAATCTGTGTGAGCGAAATGGGAGGAGAGGGAGGAGACTTTCTTACTTCCGCTTAGCCTGCAGGGCGGGAATCTACGAGTGTCCGCTATCGTAGGGTTTTGAGGACCCCCACCTCCTCATGGCCCGGTTGGCCGCGGTGGATGGATTATAGTACACAATACCCGGGGGCGTAAATGCGGAAGCGGGCGAAGTGAGGGGAGGTTGGGAGAGCACGCACAAACACAAATACATCGTCTCGGGTGGGGGATACAGAGGCGCCAAAGTGGGTCAGTTGTCCGACCGGTGGGCGAGCTCTTCGCGACCACCGTTTCGTAAACCGTCCCTAATGTAACGCGATAGGACCTTCCACACGCGCGTAGCCAGATCCCTTCGTTGGATTTTTTTCTTTAGCGAGGCGAAAGTGTAGTAAAGTTTAAAGTTTACGGTTTCGTCGACGGCTTGGGTCTTTTTTCCACCTCGTCCATGATAAAAATATAATAAAAAAATCGGAAATTGTAAATTAAAAAAAAAGGCCTAGACGTGATAGGCCTTTTTGCTGTTAATGCAAAACGCATAAAATAATGTTAATGCAAAACTAAATATTAAAAAAGAGATGCATACAATTCGTATCTAAATATATCAGGGATGAAATAGGTTGTCGTGTAACTTTAGAAACATAAAAGAAATCTGCATTTGAAAAAAAAGGATCATGTTGTATATTTTATATAGACCTATTTCTTTTAAATATAAAATAACACGGCTAAGTCGATCGGGGACATCGCCTAGAATGTTTACCAGGTTTCCCCTGACGCCCTGCCTTTCGCTGGTTTAGCGAGGCGATTTATTTAGTTTATATTTAGATGTAAAACTAAAGAGTATATATCTAGTTTCTCTAGCCATCCTCCTCATCACCTTAACGTGAAGATTAAGAGCAGGTGAAAGGTTAATTCACTGAATTAACAAACTTGGAAGAGGTTATCAAAAATGCTGAGCATATTAAAAAACCAATACCAAGTAAAACTAAGGACTAAAATTATATTCTCTTCCAAAGAGTTTTACCACGGGACGATTTTTTATAAGTAAACTATTGCTTCCCTCGATTCAAATACATTAGTTGGTTGAACAAGAAACGCCTTTTTACAAGTGTCATATCTATTTATGTTTTCTATTCAAATAAACGTTATAGAGTCAGGTAAGATGTGTTGAAGAGACAAAATCTAAGAAATAAGTTACAAAATTTGCAATTTCCACTTTAAATGGAAAGTTTAAAGAGGAAATTGCAAATTTTGTAACTTATTTCTTAGATTTTGTCTCTTCAACACATTTTCATGAAGTGAAAGACTCATTTTCTGCGTGTCTCTCGAAACGAGTATTTGCGATACGCTTTTGCCACGTGTCATTGCTCTACGCGCTACTAGTCTTCTAAAAATTACCACGTTAATATTTTCATAACTTATTTGGTATGTCAACAGTTAAAAATCCACCAGATACTTTATCTTTACGTAGGATTTATTTTTTTTTCTCCTTATAATGGCCATGCATACTTTTCCCCCTTTTCTTTAGTCAAGGAAAATAAGTGTTATTCAAGCATTTTCCTTATCATGATTCTACTGCTTTTACATCGGAATGTTTCATTCAGAGTATTTTGTTTTTTTTTGTTCAATCATGAATCAAAAAGAAATCTAATACTCCTAAAGTCCCCAGTTGCGAATTTCTCTCTCTCTATCTATCCTTTATCGTCCTCCCCCGCCCTTTCATAACTTCGTAATTCCTACGTCGAATTCCTTATGAATTTTCATTCGTTTAAATTTGTGGACTAGATTAAAATGTAAAGCCAAACTGTTTTCTTTCCATTGCCTCAAAGAACCTTTCCAGAGAATGATACTGTCAGGCATGTTCCGGTATGGGTTCACGACAGCTCCGCTAGCCAACCTTCTTGAGTCTTCAGGTCCATGTATCTTGAAAGATATATGTATACATCGAAAAATCTTCTTGATATTTTCACTTAAGGACGCATGCTGGATGGCTAGAGAAATTTTTGTCACCCCTTTGCCAACATACGCATACTCAGCACCCGAAAATTCGCGTATGAAAATCGTCGCGGAATCCTTCACACTAATTTCATTCCAAGAGAATATCTGACCACTGGATGCCCGAATACTTTCTCTCTCTCTCTTGGCACACGTCACTCTATAAAGAGAAGATAGTGTGGATCATATACGGGAAGTAACCCCTGTATACCCAGAATAAAATCTTCCATCAGGGCCTCATCGGCGGTAAACCAATATATATATATATATATATAATATATATATGAGAAAAATACGCCATAGGCGGTAAATATAAAATGGGATAGGAA
>WURS02438744.1:0-15148 GCA_011762765.2 Rhinocypha anisoptera | reverse complement strand
CAGAACCCGATAATGCCGAGAGCACATGGACGACGCCGCGAAAACCTTCGTACCAATTGCAAATTTTATTGTTTATTAGTCAGTGACGAATTAACGTATCCTAACCGGCTCATTTTGTATGTATTTTAATTCTTTGCAAATGTTGCAATAAAATTGATCTTATTGATGATGTTATAAGATTAAATTATAAACTAGTTTTTAGTTTTTTCTTTGTTTTAAAAGAAATGGACTGAACGAAGTTATATTGTTGTCAAATTCTTCATTTTTGTGATAAAAAACCGCTACCACTTTCATTCATACCCATTTTATTGAAAAACCAAGTCTAAAATTGCCCTGCTGGCTAGACTGGTAAGCAATAGCATAAATCTTGTTGATACCAGATGATGTAAATAATAATAATGGAAGGTCATGAAAGTGACCCACCATACAGGATAATCGTTAAAGACTTTGATAAATTAGCATGAGATCAAATTTGGTGTTTTCTGTGGCTAAAATTGCTTTCTCCACACTAAGATTTGGGAGGTGCCTTCTCTGAATGATGTTTATTTTTCAAACCAATTAATTTATATGTATAAATCATTTAGCAATGCGAAAATGCTTACTCATTTCAGCAGGAAATAAATTGTTGACCTTATTTATTCAGGTTCACAATATTATTGGTGGATTTAGTAACGTGACCCTCCATAAGAAAGCACGTAAAATTTGAATTCCCGCAACATTTGAGATCCAAAACGGTGGAATACATTAGAAAAATTCGTGTCTTGATCTGGATATAGGGACCTTGACAAGGATTTTTTTGTCATCTAGTGACGGCAGAGCCACGGTGGCCACGGTCCAGTCTAAACTGTGTAGTTTAGACCAGTTTAGACTATGGTGGACTATGGCATAGCGAAGTACGTAGCTGAATGATTTAACGCGGGGAGTTGGCTGACCGGCTGAACCTCCGTTGTCCAATCTTGGGCTTCACGTTCATCAATTTCATACGTTGTGGGGGACTAGCCTCGTAATTTCAGTTTCCAGCATATTCTTTTCTGATCTCTTTTTAATATTATGTATTGCTTCCACATGATACTTTATTTCATCCTACTACTAAATGGAGAAAATTTCTGTAATTTCTCGTCGGCATTCGTGCTACGAAATTGGAGGATGTAACTTTTAAATGTGGCATGTTCTCAATTGTCTTGATATGCTCCTGAATTTGTCTATCACTTATAAATCTTCGGGCCTTGGTCGAGTTATTGAGGCCTAAGGCTTTCACTCACTGGACTGCTTCAGTGATCGAAATTAGTTTTCAACACGATGGCGTTGAAATATTTTTTCAATAGTAGGTTAACGGTATTGCGTGGTTTACGCCACGGAATTAATTTCTCTTTGCCTCTTCACCGTTTTGAGAAGATTATTTCTTTTAGACGTGAGTATTCCTTGAGTTTCTAAGAAATCTATTCATGTCGTTTCTAAAAATATCTTGTTCAATGTATTCTATAGGTAGGTCGGTGTAGTGAAACTGCGTACGAATTTTGCATAGTGTCGCACTGCATAGGGGCAATGGAATACATTACTCTTTAATAATGTATTTTTTTACTTTAAATATCTTTTGTAGTGCCAAGCACTGTCAAAATAAAATCAAAGCTTGTTTACTGCATTTAATTAAAGGAACCGGCTCAATGTTCTTAGCACTATGAACAAGATACAGGTATAAATGAAGAAATACGTACAATATATTGTACAATTAAAATTGGGAATGTCTGGACTTTTAGATTATTAATTGTAGCGTTAGTAGCCGGTAATTATGTGACTTAATTGAAGTTGTATCGCGAAATATTATAGTTGAAATATAAAAATCGTAGAAAATTCTTGTTTTGCCTTATATAAGGTTCCGTGTATATAAGGCCAACACCAGAAAGTAAGATTAATCGTATTTGCGTTATGACACAAAAAGTATTATGTGGTCATTGAAAATAATAGCCTTTTTGCCATTCTTGCGGAAGTTTACAGAAAAAGATTTTAACAAGTACTGGTCTATATGGGAATCCCCTTCCTAACAGACACTTCCTCAACGGAAGTTCAAAGTGGATTTTTCTTCATTATTGTTCGTGATAGTAATTGAACTAGTAAATTATTTGAAGTTAGAGCTCTATAGTATATTTACTCGGTTCTTAAATAAGATAAAATCGGTAAGTCACAACGATGAACAATTTGTCATCCTTTAAAGGATTAGAGGATTTGTCGCCATTTAATTGATAAATTAATATATTTTAAATGTCACGTATTCATCCGTGACTATGTTCACATTCTCCTGAGAATTTCCTCACATTCTCTTTTCATAAATGTATGTATAAGCGATTAATATTATTACAGACAAGTATTATGTTGTTTCCATGCTCATCAAAGGACTTCCATCATTACGATTACGCTGTTTATGAGATGTGTCAGAAAAAGTGCGCCATTATCGCTATTTCCATTTCAGTTGTTTTAAATAGAGCATCTCTGTTTTTTTCAAAGGGGAAACAAAATAAGTACTCCGTTTCAGCGGTTGCTACCGTTCGGAGGGAATTTTTCTGTTGCTCTACCTGCAATATTAGTAAATGGGAGACCTTATTGAAATTAAAGTTTTTCAAACAGAATCTTTTGGAGTTAGTCAGTGTGTCTCCATTTATTGTATTTTTGTTTTGCTTTTCTTAGGTATGGCAACAGGTACACCCGGCAGTAAATTCCCCCATGATTTGAAAGGGTTCGGCTACGGATTTAACGCAGGTATCGATTTACTACTAATTCTCACAAATCATAATCCTTTATGGTAGGTGAAATTAATCCTCTTTTGGTTAATTAATTTTACCAAACGGTGTGTTCTCCAAGAAAACAGTATCCATATTTCATCTACTCGCCCTTCAAACCACAATTACTATATCATGTGCATGACTTTTCGCACAGAACAACGCCTTGTTAGCGATTGGTATTATTTCTATATAGTAATATGTGAATATTCAGTAACCTTTAACTTTCCGTGATCGATCACGGGTGTTCGTCTCGGAGATAGTCAATATAACATTTTCAAGATTGTATGATCGGTAGTACTTTATACTTTGGATATATGCTATGCTTGTCTTCGTATCCCTACGCAACCAAATGCTTCAATTCTTGATGGCATATAAAAATAAATGACAGTTGAATAGTAGTTTTAAGCTGGCGATTGATAATATTTTATTAAAATATGCTGTCTTGAAATACTTTATAACACCATCGACTCACGGAAATATTTTTTATGTAATGTTTTGGTGCAGAAATGTAGTGAAAAGGGAATATTATAACGTTTCGAATGAATCCTCAAGCGGCTGGTGACTAAAATTAATAAAGTTAATTTTCTGTGAAGTGTTCAGGCAATGTTTTGGTATAATTAGAGTCTTTAATTGGGTAATGTGACATGTTAAAAATAATGAAATGTAATAAATACCTTTTAGGGTTCGATTTCCTATAGTGTCTGCCCTATCGTTATCCCTACTCATTTACCCTTAGGTGCAATCAAGTCCGTTTAGTCTGACAATAATTGGAAGATACCTACCGCCATACTCTTTTTGGGCCAAGAGGAAGAGAGAGGCGAGGAGGATGATGTAATATAAATGAAGATAAAATTAAAACACAATAAACTGGGGACAAGCCAACATACACATAACTTCGAGGAAAACAGGAAGGTAAATCACTCCCAAAAACCTACTGACCTGCTCAAGTCTCAAATGCTCACTTGCTAAGAGTCATAAGGAATTTCTTTCTATGCCATTGACCTTATAGGAAGAAATTCCTTGTAAGCTCTGTGCTTGTGAGCATCGGAGATTAGTGTGGGTCACTGTAGTTTTTTCACACTCTAACAAGGGAAAGAGCATCTCTTCTTTTTTTCCTCTACAGCATGTGTAAGAATGATTGGCTTGTCCCTAGTTTATTGTTAGTTTTATGTGTATTATC
This sequence comes from Rhinocypha anisoptera, assembly GCA_011762765.2. NCBI lineage: Eukaryota > Metazoa > Arthropoda > Insecta > Odonata > Chlorocyphidae > Rhinocypha > Rhinocypha anisoptera. The sequence goes on along the minus strand of WURS02438744.1, from coordinate 11,191 downwards.
ATTTGAATTGTATCCTATTTCCCTCCTCCAACTTCCTGACAGACCACTGAAATAGTATACCCTCAGGAATTTCCTAAATATTTTTTGATTGGCCTTAGGTTAACACTCCCCCTTTTAATGTTTAGGAAATGGCAATTTTTCTACTGTGAAAAATATACCTTAGATGATAGTTATGGTATGGTCTAACCTTTTAATAAAATATTATTTTTTTCCAATGTTTCATTATAATTAATTTTATTTAAAATATAATATCCAGAAAGTCAAAAGGACATGTTACAGAGGGTGTTAGAATCATCATCACTAGTGAATCTACCCTTGGACAGGCTTCATCTGAACTGCTTTCTCCATGCTGTACAGTCATAATCCACATCCCTCAGGTCTTCGCAACTCCTTCCCATCATTAACCCTATTGCACCAGAGCCCTCAACTGGTATACAGTCCCTGCATATGAGTGTGCTACAATATATACCTTAAAACTTAAATAAAACTTAATAAAAAAAAGGTTGTTTGTATGTGGGGGGTGATTCTGATTTCCCACATTAACCCTTTCGTGTCCGATTTCGGCACTAAAGGGTTAATATCATCATCTCATTGTTTGTCTCTCCTTTTGCCTCTCTCTTTTTCCTCTATTATTCTTTTCTGCAAAAATGCATTTCTTAGAATATGTCCTATCGCTCACTTTCTTATAGCTCTCATAGTGTTTGTACCTTCATTTATTCTCGGCAATATACTTCTTTTTCTTCTGCCCTTATGCTCATTTCCACTCTCCACCTTAGCTTCATTTTCATATCCATTATTTCTCCTCTCTCTATTTAATTGTTCATGCCTCAACTTACTAAAACACTCTCCAAATAAAGCTTCTTGCTAACCTTTTAATCCTACATGGATTATTTTTGCTAACAGGAGTTTCTTTGCTTTACTAAAAGCTGTGATTTTTACCTCTTCTGTGAACAATTTCAATGCCATCTGATCTTACTTCAGAGATATTTGTTTTCAGTCTTCATTTATCTTCAACATTTACTGTTCTTTCCTGTTTTCCTCTCTTCATTACTTGGTTTTCTTAATTTTTATTCCAAAATGTTTTCCTTTTCTCTCTATTCTATCCATTTTCTGTAATTGTTCCTCATTCTCTGTCATTACTGCACTTTACTGGCCAGCCCTACATAAAGGTGGCCAAAATTACTTCACTATCCCTTTGACCTGAAGATGCCGGCAGGTGAGGTAAGGATACTGTTTTCATTCAAAGTCAACCTAGATTGAGTAACATTCTGTAAGAAACAGTCCCAGGCTTAAATGTGTGGAAATCCTTCATAGTGTGAGAAGAATAAACTTTTCACTTTCCACATATAATTTTATTCTTTACAACCTGGGTTTCATCGCATAGCGATGTCATCAGGTGAGGTATACAGAAAATTCCTGCTATATATATATATATATACAAATCCAGGGAGGGGGTTAGGTAAAAAGGTATGGTGATTGGTGGTCAAAGGAACGGGGGTGTGAGGGTGGCTAGGTGAAGGGTTGAGGAGGGAAGTGCAGAAGGGGGAAACGAGAGGTGTACAAATGATCGTTAAGCAGATGGCACTCTTTATATTTTAAATGACTGAGGATTTCAAGCTCCTCCAAGGCGTCTAATCTCCATCCTTTTCTTTCCATGTGCAACACACGGGGGGTAGAAGTCACTCGCATGGTCACTATCTAGTAAATGTTTGGCAAAGTGGCAATCATCGTTGTGGACAAATCATGCACGATGTTCCTTCACACTGGTATTAAAGTTTCTCCCTGTTTGTCCGATGTAGATGGCATCACAATCGGAGCACTACAGGGAATATTCGCTGCTCTGCTGCCCGATGTCCCCCTTGTCTTTCGTTGAGCCTAGTAGATTCCCCAACATGGTTTTATTACAAAATGCCACTCTCATCTTGTCTTTTGGGAGTAACCCCAGTATTGTCGCGGAGATATTTCCAATAAATGGAATCCTCCACCAATGCTGTGAGTCCTCCGTTAGTGTGTTATATATTTCTCTCCTGGCTATTTGGGAGAGCTTCTTTCCGGGGAGGCTATCAACTAAGGACTAGGAATACCCGTTGTTCACTGCAATATGCTAGAGCAGCTATTTTTTGGGGGAAATGGTGTCTGGAACCAGATGGAATGATGCAGTCTGTGTAACACTGTTTTCTAAAGATGCCAAATTCGAATCTCTGGTTGGAAATTTTAATAGTCAAGTCGAGGAAATTCAGAGTGCCTGATTTTTCTGTTTCCATGGTGAATTTTATATTATTGTCTATGGAATTTAACAAGGTGAGTTACTCAGTTGTCTAGAGGTGCCAGACCACCCACAAAACACATCGTCCACGTATCTATGCGTGAGAAGCGAGTTTTGTTAGGGAGAATAAAACATTTTCGAAGTGGTCCATGTAAATGTCTGCTAGAATGGGGGAAAGAGGGGAGCCCATAGCGATGCCAATTACCTGGTGTTAGTGCTTGCCGTCAAAGAGAAAACTGTTTATATGTGGAAAGTGCAAATTTTTGTCTTCTCTCACCACGAGTAACATTCCATAAAAATAGAGAACTGTCTATCTCCCGTCTAATCTGTACAGATTTATTCTTCTGTCACGGTATGAAAGTCAACTGCTCCAAGTTCATAATATTATCACTGAAGTTTTTCATCCATTGAATTCAAGGGAATCATCTGGTCTTGTCCACTCTCTATTACAATTTCAATGTCCTTGTTTCCTAATGAATTCATTGGCTAGCATCATACTGGCTTCTCATCTAGATGACAAGCATTGAAAAGGATTTTTTACTGGTATCCAATTGGTTGCCTGAGTGCCCTGTGGAAAGAGTACTTCCAGTGAAGTCTGCCAGACATGATCTTGAACTCAGTTTTATGTATTTTCTCCATTTTATATGTATTTTCCTAAGGGATCCTGCCATATAGTATGGTAGTTTTCATTTCATAATCATTATCCTGTTCTTTGTTAAAAATCTTTTCTCTTATTTTTCTTCCTATAGTATTTTTAAGTTTTTTTGATTTTCAGAGGGAAAGTTAAGAAAGCTTGACAAAGCCACCGGAAAAACTGGCACTGAAGGATTTGAGTTTCAAGTTTCTGATGATGGTGATTATAATCAACGGCACTATGAAGCTTTAGGAGAAGTAAGTCATTGGTTACAGATAAAATTGTTTGTGCCTCAAGGGAAAATATACAAAACATGGATGAGAAATTTGGAATTCCCTCTTTTATAACGGCAGTTTTTGGGAGAAGTTGAAAGACAGTAAATTTAATTTGCTAACCATAATCTAATTTGCATTAAAATCATTGATGCTCTCTTTTGTTTTTGATAATGGCATATTATCAGTCATCCTATTATAGGTGTCTTTGTAACAAGTGTGAAATTAATTGGTTTTACCAAAAGAAAGTATAAAAGGAGCACCTTATTTGAAGACATTTTCCTGCATTTTTCAATTTAAATTTGAAAATGTTCCAAACCTTGCCTTATGGAATCAAGTAAAATATAAGTTTTGTTGACCCTGACAGTATGTTGTAAAATTTTCTTATTTGTCACAGTTTAAAAATAATGATTATTACTGTCTATCTATACAAGCAATAAAATTAGGAAGTATTTAAAAATTCCATAGTAGAAAATATGTTTATGCTTTATTTAAGTTACCCATCTCTAATAATTATATTTGCTCAGAAAATTAACCCCTTCCCATGTTCTTGCTCAGTGAAAACAGTTTTTTAAGCATTATTTGGGGCTCTTAATGATAAATAAACAATCGTGCTTGTGCTTTTATATGTATATTCATGAGGAATATTCAAAGAATTCCATACAATTTAAGCATATTCTTGAGTAAATATGATGATAGGACTGTTCAATGAGTAGTGTTCATAAAGTTTTTATTCACATAATTTATTTTGCAAAACTTTTTTGTTATATTTTTAGCCTTATGCACAGCAAACTTTTGATTATCCAGCTAAGCATTATTCAAGCTGAAGATAATCATTCATGACCTCTCCCTTCTTTCCTGACCTCTTTCTTAAGGATGGGTTGTTTACTCATAGTCAAGAAGGATCATGTATAATGGAATATCTATGAATTGTAAATTTTCTGTCATAGTTTTTGTTGTTCTTGGAGAAGAATGGTACAGAACACCTTCATTAGCAGGCACCAAATTGAATAGTTCTTTCCCATGCACAATGATTGGTGTAAAGTGGAAGTATGTGGCTACAAAGTATTTAAAGTAACTTCCCATCATCCTTATGATTCATACCACTTCTCAGCAGATTATCTATGTTTTTTTATTATCCATACAAAAGTCATTATCACATAAAATAGGGATTTTACAGTATAATGTATGCATGCTACAAGTTCCATTGATTTATCTCCTATGGAATACCCAGGGGGTATGCTAGCTTGCTGGAAAACCCATAGGCTGTGGGTTCAAATCCCACCCAGGGCATGGTTGTACAGATTCAGGCTTAATATAGTGGAAGGAAGACATATTAAAAGAAGATATAGCAGTTTCCACAAAAAAATATGTATTACAACTTGAAACGAAGGAAAACTGAATTTTCTTGACCTGTCCATTAAGCGAGTGGAAAACAAACAGTTTTGGCGTCTACAGAAAACCATGTTACACTGATATTATCATCCCTGCAGATTCTTGCCATTCCACTAATCACAAATTAGCTGTTTTCCATTCAATGCTCCTTAGGATTGTGAGTTTACCTTTATCACAAAGTGAGTTCATGTATCAACTGAACATAATAATTACCATCGCCACATCCAACGGATATAAATGCTCATCCAAATGGCACTACTAGAAGATGTTTGAAATGTTTAAAGAGAGGAGAAATTCATTTTTGAAGAAATGTGGACCCAAAGCTTGAGTCACTGCTCTTACTCAAGTCAAAACTAATTCAGCTGCTGCCACTAAGGGAGAAGATTGTCGAGTAATGTTAAGAGCACCGTCAGAAATACTGAAAATTTCATCGGGTGCCATCCACTTGTTGGCAATGGATTAATTGTTCATGAGTCATGTTTGTGCATGTAGGATTTGAGACTGCTCATAGCAGAGCAAAGCGGCATTCACATGCAGGTTTGTTTCGCAGTTGAATTTGAAGTCACTGGGGCTTCTTTAGAAGATTATCACTGCAGATGAAATTTTGCTTCTTCATTTTGATCCTGAAGGCAAACTGTATGATGATACCTCTGGCTTCACCAGCACCAAAGGAAGTCAAAGTGGGTCAGGCAAGTTGAGATCATAATATTTTACGCTACACATGGAAATGGTGTATCAGCACATGAAACTGTAAATGTGGAATACCCAAGGGATGGACTGAAAATCCTCCAAGGCCACATCAGTCATAAAAGTCTACATTTCAAAGCAAAAGGCTGGATGCTGCATCTATATAATGCATGGTCACCTTTCACTAATGTCATTTCTGTATATCTTGCAAATATCCATGTAAAGTATATCCCTCATCCTTCCTCTAGTCCAGACCTATATCCCTCTTTTTCCTCTTCTCCAATATGAAGAAACACCTTTTTTGAAGGTGCTTTTCATCATCAGAAGCAGTGTTAGGCATACTGAGCATGTTTCAGCTTGTGACAACTGCTGCTGATGAAATATTGGAATTAAATCAATGAAAATTTTACCACATATTTGTTTATTAAAATATAAGACCACATACGATACAACAGTAGTCACCAATTTTCAGTGGAAAATTTAACAAAATGAGAATAACATAAGTGTACAGTGAAACAAATAAGGTTAAAATACACAAAAAACTACAATAAAGTTTGAAAATATCTTAAAAGTGGATAATGAGAGAGTGAAGTTGGTTAATGTGATAGAGGAACTTATATTTTACACATTGAGCTAAAAGTACAACGTAAAATTAAATTTATGGACAATGAATTATTCAAATAAAAAGATATGATCCTTCTTTATTGAACACCCCTTGAGTATTGAGTGTATTGCAACTGAATTTTTTACAACCAGATAAATACATTCCATTAATGACTACATATCACAATGGGGTATTCTGATTGAGAAGGAGAGAAAGCCTTTGCCCAATCAGTTTCACTGAATGTAATGCATTTAATAAATAATAATATTTGGCCATAAATTAGAAAAAGCTTCTTCATTAACTGATGCACTTTTTGTGCCCTGTTATGGGAGGCAATAGTTGAAGATAAAGGGCAGGATGATTTGCAAACAAATGTTTTCTAGTTTTGTTTCAATACATGAAACTTACCTTGATTTATTTGTTCTGCTTTCATTAGACAGTCGCAGACAGTCAATATTCCTTATTATTGTTTACTCGATGGTGTGATTGGATCTGAAAGAAACATAAATAATGAGTTATTTTTTTTTATATTATTGAACCACTTCTCATTCACATCTCTGAGTATCAGAAAAAACTTAGCAATAGTTTTTCCTTGAAACACTCAAACGTACTGGTAGTCAAATACTTCTAAATGCTCACTCCTTTTCAGCCAAATGTCCAATGCTAATATTGAAATGTCTACTATTTACAGAGCTGACATTTTCATGGATTTTGTATCTACAAGTTGAGCAAATGAGAGCATAAGCTAAATATTAAATAAGACTCATAATTCCTTATTGATTTCATGTGTTAAATATATATATCAGAGCTCAGTGAGTTCATTGGCACTTTGCTGCCAATCTGAATGAAGATCCAAGGTGGAAGAACCATTGAAACATTTTGAGTGTGATTTTCTGCATGCTAATATTTCTTGTAAAGCTAAAAAAACATCACAGGGAGTGACTTGATTCCTTATTTTCATATCCTTCAAGGCTTAATATGAGATGATCTCGGCCATTATCTGTCGAAACTGACCTCCTAGGTCAAGACTGGTCGAGCACGTTGCCATATTCGGCTTTATACATGCTACTTTGAGAGCGCTGACATATTTGTGTCCATCAACCGGGAGCGATAGTGGCCATTGTCCACTTGAAGAAGTTTTTACCTTAGTGCTTGACAAAAATTTGATGTTGCCAACAGGTCATCACCGAGCATGTCTATGACCTCCTCGAAGTGGAAGCGGGTCTAGTGCGCCTCAACGTGCCAGTGGTCTCTGAGCACCCTTCGACATTCATCTTTGCTTCACCAAATGCCTTGACGGCAGATGCCCCGCTGCTGGTGCTCATCCATGGCAGTGGAGTGGTGCGGGCTGGGCAGTGGGCAAGGAGGTTAGTCCTTATCCGAACAATCGAAAATCACTTTGTTTCATTGTACTTTCTCATTGTATCCTTCTGAAGGCATCTCATATTAACTTTTGAATTAATATTAACCAATATAGCAAAAGGTAGAATTTCAGAGTCAAATGCTAGTCCTCGGAAGGTATCGGATTGACCATAATCTGTCTCTCCTAAAAAATGTAATTTGGGTAAAATTCTAGTGATAGTTAAATGTCTGCAGAATGATTCAATGTTTGAAACTCCATATCTCAGGAATTATCCTCCGTATTTAATTGAAGTTTTCAACAATAATATAATGCTTTGTTATAAAATCTTAAATATATTACTATTAAAGAAAAATGTATAAAAAATAAGAATGTTTGTAACATGGTACTCTTTTAATAGTGTTGCTATTATTGTTCATAGAAATCAATCAAAATTTTCTGAGTTTAGAGAATTATTGACAGTTCATCAACCATTAACTGTGCCCATTTTTATTCATATCTTCAAAGATTATTGGAAAATATAAAAAGTTTTTGAAATATGTTTTTCTAAAAAATATGGGTTTTTCTGAGGGTGAAGTTTGAGGAAAAGGTCGTAAGCCAGTGGATTAATTGAAAATTGTGCTTGATGAATCTTTCTATCAAATCTTGGTTGTGAAATAAAGTTCATGTGTGCAACCAAAAGTTTAATTGAACTATGAGGACCAGCATATCATTTCATTTACATATTGGTGGTATTTTGTATTCACTATGTCCTTCGGGACAATTCTATACTCATAGATCCTATTCTCAATACTCCTAATACTTATTAGACACACTGAATTAATCACCAGCCGTAGTAAAGGGCTTTCGTAGTTGACATTCCAAATTCAGGAGCTGAAAATGTGGCTTATTTTCAGTAAATTTCAATGGAGATGTTATTCTTCATTTGTTATTAAAATGTAATTTCTAATGTAATGATTCAGAGGATGTATGCATTAGAAAGAAAGACACAAAATCAAACAAAATAAAACACCCTTCACCCTACATGAAGGGAACAGTGCCTCATATAGTCCAAACACAGAAATGTCAATCATAGCAGGTCATTTAATGCTTTATCAGAGACACAAAATGGAATGAAAAGGAAAATTTCGAAGAGGAAAGAGTTCTCATTCTTATTATGCCTGCATATTTATGCCCTACAACTGGATTGGTCTACACTTTTATCGAAGGTGATTATTCCGCCTGCCACTTGCATCAGTGTTAATGAAGAGGAAACAAAAGTTGGAAGTAAGGGAGGGATAAATGTAAATCTAATCTCAGTAAAAGTTCTTAAAGTTAATCGTCATAATTAGGTAGGATTGTAAATGTTATCTAAGAAGGTGGAATCTGAATCTCAAGAGGCATTTGCTACATTTCTGTCAATTTTGATACTTGATTCGTCCTTTAATAACACCTACCTTGAAGTTTCTTACATGTCAATTATATAAACCATCTTCAATTCAGAGAGCAATGTAATGGCCATGTAATTGTTATGTCTAACATGATACGATTTAATGATTGCTCTAATCATATTTTCTTTTGCAGTTTAATAATAAATGACTCCCTGCAATCAGGGACACAGCTCCCTTATATAAAGAAGGCACGGGAGAAGGGCTATGAAGTCATTGTTCTGAATTCCAATGAGAATTCAAAGGTGATCAAAGGCAAGAGGGTCCCCATAAAGGTAAGTAGAGATGCTGAGTTCTTCCTTATCGAAATGAATTTCACAAGAGATACCTTTCACACATGCCATCAATCCTTCCTCACTGCAGGGCAGTGGAACTGCTACAACTCACGTCTCTTATGTTTGGAAGCACTACATCCAACCCGCCAGGTCAGATAAAGTTTTCATCGTGGCACACAGCTATGGAGGCCACTGTACAGTCGAATTGGTGAGTAAACTAGATGATTTGTTAGGACTTTCTCTTAATCTTTACTTCCAAATTATTATTCATTTTTGTTATCCTATGGAAAATCAAAATGTTGCCTTTGCATAGGATTTTTACTAGCGTACAGGCCTGTTATATGTGTGTTAATATTTTATGGGGAAACAAACAAAGGGCTCCCTGCTACTCTGTTCCATGGTAAGCTTTAATGTACTCCATGTGTTATGATCCACTGAGCCATTGTTTGATTGATTGAGATTAATTTAACCTGGGCCAGATTAGCAATTTACCCACTCTTCCCCTGGCTCAGGGCCATCATCAGGTACAAGACAGATATAAGAACTCAAACATGTATGCATTCACAGAAGGGGGGGACAGAGAAGGGAAAGTCCGTTACTTATTGAGAAGGGATGGCAGAGAGGGGTAAATGGTTGGTCATTGAGTAAAAAACATTGGCCAATCTATGCAATTGCTAGTTGTTTGCAAATGCCCCATTTACGCCTGGTTTATCTGTCTCCAGGTAATGCACCCGGTAGCTAACTGCTAGTTGGGGTTAATTTCCAGGCAAATACTGAGTTCCATTTATCAAACCAGTGAAAGCCGGTGGTTAGCTACCCGGAAGTCTAAGTTTGGCTATGTCGGGATATTGTTAAATAGCCACCATATTTGTTGGAGAACACGTTTTGGTTCTTTTTAGGTGAATGCCAATTGGGCATATTTGTTGTGGAACACATTTTGGTCCTTTTTTGCGAACTCCAATTGCTTCTTCTTTTGCTATTCACTATTTTATTTCATGTCAGGTAAGTTTAAATTCGTTTATATACATACATTAGTTTTAGTTTCAGGTATTAGATTATAATTTATGCAGCGTTGTGAAAGACAGGAAGTTTTGCAACTTTGGGTCATTACAACATTAGTCCGTCTGCGTACAGTTTTATAGAAAGTATTAATTTTTTCTGTTGTTTTGACCTTTTAGGTTTAGGATCGGTTTTTCATTTCTTCCAGCATAGTTTTCACATTTTTTAGACTTTCTTTTGTGCCGGTAACTGCGGTGTGCGCTCTCTTCTTATATCTATTTTTGATTTATTATTAATAATTAGTTTATGACTATTATATATATTTGTTGTCGTCGGTTGCAACGGTAGATTCTAAAAATGGAAAAGAAAATGAGAGGAAGCAATTTCATGCACAATGAAATTGAAGGGCTGCTGAGAATTGCTCTAAAAAATAAAAAAGTAATAGAAAATAAAGCCGCGAAAGCAACAAGTTGGAGTGAGAAAGATCAGGCATGGGCCAAGATGCCTCCACAGTTGAGCCGGTAAGTCGAAAGAAATAATGCAATTTATGGTACACTAATGTCACATCTTTTACCATATTTCCTAAATCTAAATTATTTCCTCATATTGTTTTACAGCCCAGGGAAGTGAAATGCCTGAGGGGGAAATACGAAATGCTGAAGAAGGGTATAAGAAGGCATACGGCTATGGAAAGGAAGGAGTTATTTAAGACCTCCAGTCATGCATAAGCCCTGGAATAATGGTAATACTAAAACAAATATTTATCCAAAGGTGCATTTTCTTGGACCGCAGTTGTATGAACCCAGTCTTGGTCAGAATCATGTGACTTTTATTTTTTAAAGAACCCCTTTAGAACAGTACACTAATGGCATTAAATCAATAGCTCTCTAGATTAGCCATGTTCACTCTATACCAGTATATGTAATATGCCAAGAATTCTCATTCCTCCACAACTATTCTGGATTTAGTAGTCAGTTACTTCATAAGTAATACTGTAATATACAACCTGTTCAATGTCAACCATTGAGCTCTGTTCTGTATCCTAATTTTAGTTTGAATAAGAGAAATTTCATTTGCATGCTTATTGGAATTTAATTCAACCCCAATGTTTAATGTAATCTCAAGGGCATATCCCTACATACGAGGGGAGTTCTAAAAGTTCTCGGCCTGACAAATAAAAAACACGATTTTCAACAAAAAAGAAAATTTATTTTTCAACATAGTCTCCTTTCAAATTAATACACTTAGTCCAACGACTTTCCAACTTTTTAA